>JAQQAE010006206.1:0-16894 GCA_029823295.1 Pseudamia nigra
ATAAAATTTTTATTTATTATTACTTTTGTCAGATTCAAGTTATTTCTGTGACCATTGTGGGTTTTTCTGTCATTTACTGAGGGGTACCAACAATTTTATCCACATCTGTATGCTAATAAGCAAGTAATTAATGGCTAGTACATGTTCCCTACACTAAAGTGTTATGGGAAAAAAATACATGAATGACTTGAAAACACAATGGGGAAACCGACACATAATCCACATCCTGGTCAAATGCACCAGGATCCACCACTGATCTCGATCACAAATTTAACACTTGTCATATAAGTTATACTTTAAAATGTCTGAAGTATATTGCAGTAGAGCTTGAATTAAACTGTGCACACAGGCCCCTAAAGTGTGTGCACACACACACGCACACACACTCAACAGTAGACAGAAAATTAAAAACAGTGGAGTCTTAGGAACTGCTGCCATGCGCTCCTGTGTCATCCTCTCGCTTCTGCCGTTTCTTTGCCCTGATTTCATTCATGGCTTCCTCTATGGAGCGGGTGTCTCTCTTATTAGCCACGGGCACTGTTCAGGGAAAAATGAACACGGTAATAAGTAAACAAATGTGAGGAGAGCGTGTGACTCAGTGTTTAATGCAACATTGCAGTACACTCACCACAGCCATAAGCCCTGTTGGCCTCTAGTGTGTGTGCTGCATCTTTTGCAGCTGAGGTGCCAATGAGATGACTGTACTTGTCTCTATAGTTAGAGTTGGGACACATTTCTGACTTCTCTGTGCGAGTGGTCTCTGCTTCTTTTGCAGCCTGTTCCTACAGCAACAAAAGAGAACAAGTCTTGGATCGGGTCTGCAGAGAGGATCAAAGCTGTTAAACTGCCCTTCATCCAGGCATCACTGCTGAGTGAGGAAACGGGCAGGGTGTGTTTAGTCTGAAAGTCCATACTTGCACTTACTTTCCTGCAGGAATTCTGGATGCAGCACAAGTTCAATGCACTGGTTTTATAGGTACAGCAAACAGTGATACAGTATATACATTTGTAAGTAAAAGGTAAATCCAGTATTACTTTTAGTCTGCGCCGTTGCTCTGCCACCTGTGGATCCCACTCCTCTCCTTTGCGATACGCCTCAAGCTCCTCATCTGATGGAGCAAACTCCTGCCACAGCAGAGAGGGGAAACAGATGAATACCTCCACATCATTTTAACACTGGAAAAGATCAAACACTTAAAATGATGAAAATCAAACCTTCTTGAAAAGCATGACATAACGGCTCTCCTCATCCTCCCCAAAAGAAAAAGATGTCAGACCAGCCACTTCTGCAACGTCATGCCTATAATTAAATTTTACAGAAAAAAAAAATCATTTTGGCATATGGCAAGCAAAAACAACATATTAAGCCATAAAGGCTTGATTTTTTAGTGTGATTTTAAGTACTTACAAAATACTCCTTTCAATCTTGCCCATAGGTTTGTATTTTCGTTTCTGTTGTGCACTGTCTTGGATGAAGTCTGACACCTCTTTCTCCATCTAAATAAGTGATTAAAAAAGCCGCATGGGATAATCTCCAACACAACTCAACTAAATTCATTATTGCAGATGTGACAGTTTTCTCAAAACATCTAGTGGTTTCCAGGTTCTACCATGGTACAAAAGATAACTGATAAACAAAAGTACATATAACAGTTAGACATAGTAATGTACCTTTAAATTGATTTACTCATGAAGACTGCAATAGTGGACTTATCGCTCACCTTCTTCCTAAACTCTGCTTTCTTTCTTTTCTCCTCTTCCTCCATCTTCTTGAATCGAGCTGCTTGTTCTAAAAAGAAGAAATATACCTTGCTTTCAGTACTACTTCTTGTTTCCACTGTGAACACAGATCACACAGTATTTGGTTTTAAATGCAATGGGCTTGCTGAAGGACTCATCTAAAAACGAAACATGCTTCCCACAATCACAAAACCACAATACCAGATCAGTCACGGCTGGAGTGCAGTGACTCCTGTTCCACATTTTATGTGTCTGAAGTCAAACAGTCTCTGATGTTTTATTGGTACACACTCATGGCCATTAATGAAGCAGATTTGACCACTCTTTCATCACATCTGTCTTCTGGCTATTTAACTACCTCATACAGTTGTTTATTTGCAGCACGTGTTGTTAATTTTGTGTTTTGCTGCTAGGGATTTTAGAGTTGCATTTAAAAAGCTCAGGTCCAATACATTCTACCAAACAGCAGTATGTTACTATACATCTAATTATACAACTATTAGCAAAGCCACTGTTGATACGGTTAGCAACAATTACTATATTAATAATTCTATGGCCGTGACAGTTTAATCAGCTTGCTAAAGTACTTACTACTAACAGACAGAGCTGGGGACAATATTGGTGTCTGCAGCAAACTACAGTTTTTTTTGTTATTGGCCTGTGTTTATGTCAAGTTACTTAACTCTGTTAGCCGTACATGGCTTTCATGTTTCGTTTCTAATGAAATGGATGAAAGCAAAAGGAGCACAGACATAAATGGCGGGGTGTGCATGCTTAGAAGTATCAGACTGTAGCAGATACAACATTGCCGGTTGGAGTAGTATTTTATCAGGGCTGTATTATAGGACACAGCTGGTCTGTGGATCGCAGCAGACACTGCAGGACCCGCGGATGTGCATGTCCCCGTGAGGCGGTGCTAAACCCGCTACAACGGACATTACTTGAAGGCTCATCTGGCCAATGGCAGCACCAGAAGAGCTTCCGTCGTTTGCCCTTTTATTTTTTTACATATGTATAAGTCCAGTTTAACAAACAACCAGACAGTTTTACGCTTAGGTAAAGTGAGACCTTCACTAAGCAATACTAGGAGTACCTCGAGCCTTTCTTCGGCTTTCCTGGTCGCCGACTGTCGGAGGCTTTTCCATCGAGTTTAAAATTGAACCTAGTAAATCCGCCATCTTGGAATAATAGGGCAGACCGTCCAAACTGTTGTTGTTGGTTGCAGCTGTGCGCATGCCGCATGCGCACGGGATCGACGTTTTCTTCGCACGTTTGAAATGTAGCCTGCAGTGATATACTGCCACCCTCTGTGACTGTAATAGATTGTCAACCTAAAACTGTAAATCACTATGCAATAAAATGCAAAAGAAGCTTTTTTTCTTGAAATTAGATCATTCACGTCCTTACTATTCCAAGCATGGTTCAGACATTGTTGTCAAAAGGTTTTACAGAATTTTAACCTAAACGCAGCCCTGCATTTTGAACACTTCTAGAAGTAAAACTAATGACCCAGGAGAGATACTTTGTCTTTAAATAGTTTATGGGTTTATTATTATATTTGAATCCTCTTTGAGAAAGTGCATCAATTTATGCATATTCATAACTGTTCCTATAGTAAGGAATAGAGTTCAACAAGAAAGGGGACAACATTGTATTTATTTGATTTGGTGAGTTTCGGATCACAAAGTACTTTCAGATGTTAGTCATTTCATGCAGCTGCAATTCTGTGGAAATTCCATTTTGCATGCAGTAATGACAATTTGAAGTTGGAGGCACACATGACCACACAAATCATGTCATTACCTTTTTTAGATTTGTCGTCAGCCTTGATCTTTTTGTTGATGCTTTGAGAACTGGTATGCATTCTGTTTTCCAACACCAGCAAAGAAATATTGGGAAAACATTCTTTTGTCCAATTCATCACAGATTGCATGATGTAAGATTTTAAACCCTCTGTTTTTTTATCAAAATAATAAGCAAGCAAACACACATTTTTACATAAGCACTAGGGGGCATGCCATACATGCAAATGTCTATATGTACATGCTTTGTTTTGTTATTGTTTTGTTAACAATCCTCCCTGCGTCACTGGAGCAGTGTTTTGTGCAGTTTGATTGTAGTTTCACAGCATCAGCAATAACTCATGAACTACTGTCATATTCAGATGTGCAGAGAGTAGTGGACAAACACAGTAGGGCAGAAAGAATTGTACTGCTTACTAAAACAAACGCTGCAGTTAGTAACTGCAACTGCTGGAGTCCTTGTTGCTTTATTACTCCTCTGTCCAGGCCCAGAGGTATGTGTAAGTACAATACTACCAAATGCTCCCTTTCTTGTTTGTACTTTTTTAGAAGCTCAGGGTTTTTCAGTATCTCTAAATCACAAGGCCTGTTCAATATAAACCCTGGTTTGCACACTGAGGGTGGAAAATTACTGTATGCTTCTCTGTAAAATGTCCAAATGTGATCTCAAATTCTCAAGAAGCTGCAGCTGTTGACTAAGCTGAGTAAGCTGATCATCCTGACCCTCAGGCTGCCATCACTCAGCAATACTTTGTTATTGTCATTTGGACAGACCAGGATGGACTCCTCCCCCATGGTTTGAAATGCTGTATAAATGCAGCATCTGCCTCCCAACTGCAGTGTCTGAAAGCTTCTTGGTACCCAAACATGAAGGGACTGAGCTTAGTTCTCCTTGTGCTTTTCCTGATGCTCTCAGTTGGGGAGGGTAAGCAACAGATACACCTGTTTTCTACCTGTGTGAGATCAAATCCAGCAAGTCTTTAGCTCAGATTAGTCTGTACTCATAAAGGGCATATTTGTGTGGCTTTGAAGAAGTGGAAAACAAAGAAAGCACAATTTTACACCTTTCTCAAATATCTGAAATTTTCAACTACATTTTTTTTAGTTTTTTCAGTAACTATATTTAATTGTCCATTTCTATTGATCTAATCAAATAGTGACATTCTTTACTAATGTAAGAACTTATTTGTGTGTGTTTTTTAAATAATCACATAGGCACTGATCCAGAAATGCAGTACTGGACTTGTGGGTATAGAGGACTCTGCAGACGGTTCTGTTATGCTCAGGAGTACATCATCGGTCACCATGGTTGCCCCCGAAAATACAGGTAGGCCAGCCAAAAGTAAAAAAAAAAAATCAAAAAATAGAGATGTCACCTTCACTATATCTATATATTATACTTCAATAGTCTACTATATTATTTATTATACAGTATATTTATATTCTCTATATTATCTCTTGTTACAAAGGCATTGTAGTAATTTGAGCAAAAAAATAATCTTTATGATGTGCAGTAAAGCTGCTATCTGCAAACTATATATTTGTTATTTATCCTGGTTTTACTATCTTTTCAGGTGCTGTGCTATACGTTCTTAGCAACAGCCACTCATCCAGTTCAGTTTGGAAGATATTACAGCTAATAGCTTCAGCAGTTTTCTTTTGCATGAACCATATGACAGATATGCCTCAGTCACGCCCTGTGCATTTGCAAGATGCAGTGGAATTTAAGCATGCAGATTTTGTCAGTAGCATGTAAAATATGCATGCATGTTTCTAATTAACACCCCCACTGTTTGACTTATCCTCATATTTCTAACATGACAAAACAGTTGATTTTGTTGTTTGAAATGCTGTGCTGCTAATAAATCTGTGAAAATCAATGCATTGTTTTTTGTTTTCATTCTGTGTCAGTAAAAGTATGACTACATAAATGTTAAGCAGAGTAATACTTTTTCTTTCCATTCAGAAGAAAACTTACAAAGTTTAGTGATGACTGATGCAGCCTGCTAGCCTCTTGTCTTGACCTTAGGGAAATAACAACATGGAAAGCAGTGTGAGTTCAGCCTGGCATGCTTTCACTCTGCACTGTACTGACAGGAGACAATGATGGTCAAGTGACTGACCCAAATAGCTGTGATGGAAAAGAGCTTTTGTGAATGAAGTGTTATGTCTCTTGTCTGTGTTTATGTTATCTCACCATTCTGTCTGTCTGGACAACATTGTCTGGATCAGACGGATGTCACAATTCACCCGTCACCATTGCAAAGCAAATTCATTGTCTGCCTCTTGTTGAAAGTAAGGTCAAATGTGTTTGCTGGTGAATTTGGTGTCTGTTTATTATCTTTTTATTTAAAACCTATTACATTAAAAACACTGACAACTACTTAAGGATGCAGATGTCTAGTATAGTCAATTTTGTGTACACTTCGAATCTGTTAACTAGCTGTAACTTGATTGAAACATTTGACTGTTTATTAACCTATTGAGCAGTGAATCAGACCTAGCTCAGGATCTGAAGATGGTCAATGACTGACACAGGTCTGTAGGTGGGAAAGGCATGGATGCTATTTGTAAACATGAGCCTCTACATTATGCCCTGCATTGTCATCTGGGCTGCATCTTTGTACTATTCAGACAGTGCTGCGTGGCTAAACTACGGTACAAAAGGCAAACCTCCACAAATCTGTTTACATCAGGTTGTCTGTCTTCACAAAGCGAGTGAGTTTTAAATGATCCTGTATTGTGAAATTTAAATTTATATCTGTACAGCCTGTATGTATCTGTTAAGTACTTCTGTAGAGGGGTGACAAAAGAAAGCATGCTAATTTGATTTTTCCTATTTTTCCAAGGGCCTCTGTAACTGTGGCACATGCTCAGATTTCACCTCAACTTCTTTTAATTAGAAAACACTTGTGATCTGGGATCAGATTCCATTTAATGGCTGCTATAAATACAGAATAATGACTTTTTCATGGGCAGTTTTCTGAAACAAAATCTGTTTGGAATGTTGCTCATGGTGCAGGGCTGATTATAGCTTGATTATGATTGGCTGTAACTGATGTTTTACAATTAATAATTGTACTGGTTCCATGAGGGCAGGAGTACTGCACTTTAGCTTGACTATGATTGGTTAAGACTTGTGATGTCACAAATCACAAAAATTCAAAACATCTTATTTTTCATGTTGCCCATTTTTTTGTGATGATTACAAAACCTCAATATTGAAAATATCGATGTCATTTCCTCTACAGCTGCTTTATTTTCAGTTTAATCCATTTCAGACACACTACATTTATAAAGATATGACTGCAAACATGATAAAAATGGTAATCATAATTCACACCCTAAGTTAATGTTAGAGCAAATAATCATGCTCCCAACTAATGCGTGACAAGAAGTCGTGAAACAGCAAATTCTTATACCCAGTTTTGAAAGTGACTGTGACCTTGACGTTCTTCTTTGAAGATCCCAAACAATTTCAATTGGCATTGTTTAATAAACCAGGGGTATTTGAGATTTTCAACCTGACCACAAAGTTAGAAATATATAAAGGTCAAAATGCAATAATTTCAGACTCTACTGATCTTCAAGGTCAAGTTTATTTGATGAGTGAGAGGTGTCCTGGAGTCTAATCTATTACATATTAAAATTTGTACCTCTACCTATAGTAGTTTTGGTACTATAGGTCAAAATAGGTTTTCACCATTATTAATGCTGTGACCAAATTAACATGTAAATTAGGCGGTGGTTGCCATAGTAACACTTCGCCCTATTCTGTTTACTCGTGCCAAATTTTGTTAATTTGGCTCCAGGGACTTACAGAGCTACAGAGCCGAATGTTTGGATGGACACGTAGGTCCATACTTCAACTTCATTTTCGGCAGGGGATGGAGGATTATTATACAGTATATAAAGTGAATGGAGCAGCAAACATGTCATACCAGCTCATTGTGGTGTTTAAAGTAGCTCCCATAAAAAAGAATGGCACTTACATACGCCTTTCTACCCTATGGGACTCAAAGCGCTATACACCGCTTTCACCCATTTGCACACACAAGCACACACCACTCACTGGGAGCAACTTGGGGTTCAGTGTCTTGCTCAAGGACACTTCGGCCTGTGGGCGTGAACGAGCTGCTCTACGTACCTACCGTAATTTCCGCACTATAAGGCGCACCTAAACGCTGTCAATTTTGTCCAAATATGACACTGCGCCTTATAATCCGGTGCGCCTTATAGTGCGGAAAATACGGTACTGAGCCACAATGCACAGTGAATGAAGCATTGTCTCTTGCCTCACACTCACTTATATTTGATTCATGTTTGTCACTCATATATTGAGCTTGTGTCCTTGATTCCATTAATTCATTTAAACTGATGATGTCCTATAATAAGACAGTCCACCAGATTCAAACACACAAATGTGACATGTTTCTCAATAGACTTCATGGTTCTACTTTAAACATACAATTTCCTTCAAAGCCTGCCCTCAGATGAAGTGACCAATAATAAGATATTTACCATCTCTTTCTGTAAAATAGAGCAGTGGGTAAACAGAAACAGTGCTCAAGTAAAGGTACTGTTACTTCACAATTATAACGACTCAAGTAGACTCAAATACTGTACTCATAAAAATAAGTACTTGAGTACGAGTTAAAAAGTTTTGTTCAGTTTGATTGGTTATTTCAATCATTTTCATTAATTTCTTCTCAAAAATTCAATTGAAAACTTGATTTTTAAATTTTGTTAGTTATATTGTACAATTTACTTGATTATTTTTCCTTCATTTTTGCACGTTTTGTTGTTTAAAAGTTTTGTGTTGTGCATCATATTTGCCAATTTACTTGATTGTCTAGTTATGTTTTTTTCTCATTTTGTTGTGTATTTGTTGATCATTTTGATAATTTGTGCTCATTCTGTTCTGCATTTTGTTGATTTTAGTTCATTTGTATTGGTTATTATGATTTTTGTCAATTTACTTGATTGTTTTGTTCATTTTTGCTCATTTTGTTTTGTATTTGTCAATTTCACTGTTATGTTGTAAATCATTCTTATTGATTTACTTGCTTATTTTTTCTTCACTTTTTTGTGTATTTTGTTCATTTTTTATTTATTTTGTTGATCTGTGTTGATTTTATTCCTTTTGTTGTTGATTTCCTTGTTTATTTTTTCACTCTGCTCATTTTGTAGCTTAGGCTGTTCTCTTTTGTTCTTATTTGTTCAATTTCATGTATTTTTGTGGTCTTTTGTTTATTTTACTGTACATTTTTTCCCAACATAAATTTAACTAAGAGTAAAAGGTATTCTGTAAAACAACTATTCTCAGACATACATTTTGAAAATATTACTCAAGTACTGTACATGTAACTGAGTAAGTGTAGTTGAATACTACCTACTCAAAATAACTTCAGGCTCACAAAAGCACATTATTTGCTATTTATGCTCCATGTCTCAGTGTTTGTCCTACCTGACACAGAACACACTACTTTTGGCCTGACTTTCCCCCAAAATACACAATTTAACATGTATAAGTAAATAAAGAGTCTTCACATTTGGATTTTCCTTAAATCAGTTAAAATGTCAACACAAACATTCAAACACATCATACTGTTCAGAGGCATCAAATTTAAAGGCTTCCCCAGATGCCACAATACTTTATGACCACTTCTCTGGAAAATATCATCTCGCAAAGGTGTGATACATGTCAAATATTAACTGTAAGCATGACAAACCTGGTAATGCCTCCAGTCATATCAGTGCAAAGTCAACATGGAAAGCTGAAGAATAGTGCCATAAAATATCGTACCCTGTGCTCTTCCTTTTGTTTTTCAGTAAACATTAAAAAACCAGGACAAAAAAAGCACTTCTGTTTTTTTCAGGGCTCATCTGTGTCACTGACAACAAAATGTCATACCTAGTGTATCATTAGTAAAGAGCAGGACAGCTTTATTTTAAACTTAGTATTTTAGGGTTCTGGGGTTTTACTCAATTCTCTCAAAATAGTTTTTTGATTTCTTAGTCACAGGTTTTTGGGTTGAATAATGACACATGTAAGAATAAGTAATGTGTTAAAATGCATGACAGATTGCGTATAATTGTTTCTATGCAACATAAACACTGTGAAATTCAGATGTTCCCATATTTTTTGAGCTTCAATCTATTTGGCTGAGAAGTATTTACTGGCTGCATAAATGTTTGTTAAGTCAAAGGCATATTGTGTATTTTCTGGCAAAATATTTAAAGTTTCTGGACCCCAAAGATGATATAAATGCAGTTATAAGCTTGAAAGTCCCTCTCAGTGTTGTTTTCTTTGCTGATTTCCTTCTCTGAACCTTGGCTGGAAAAGTTCCGGTTTGGTCCCTTCCCCTTCATTCTGATTGGTTGTATGTATCTCTGAGTTAAAGCGCAATCAGACCAATCAGAATTCACAGGGTGTGGCTTAAGCAAATGAGACAAGATGCTGCTAGAGACTGGTGTGACGTGAACCAGGCCAAAAGCTGACCTGAGTCAGATTCAGATTCAGCTGAGTGAATCAGAAAAGCTCTGCACACTGTTTGTCACAAAACTGTTTTTATACTGTAACATTATTTTAGGGTCCAGGAACATGTTGTCTCATGTTAAAGCACAGAAGCTTGATTTTTCATGTCTCCTTTAATGTCTTTAAAATGACAATGGCTACACTACCCGTGAAAAGTTTGGACACACCTCACCTTTTATTATTTTCCACATTGTACATTAATGTTGAAGACATCCAAACTGTGAAAGTACACATATGGAATTATGTAGTAACTAAAAAGTGTTAAAAACCCTTTAATATTAGATTATCCAAACTAGATAATGCAAATGGTTGTCTGTATAGTCATGAGGTCTCAGCCTCAAATTGTGAAGCGCCTAGACATAATCAGTGATTATGATTGCCGTTATACAAATAGAATTGACTTGAACAGACACATTTAGCTTTGCATATTAAAAGCATTCTCAGATTGACAATGGGGAACTGTTTTCTAGTTATACATGAGATCATTTGTGCGATTTCTTGCCTCCTAAATGTGCTTTACCATCAGTTGTCTTGTGCAGAGGAAGGGTGTATAGAGTTAATAGCCCTATTAGTGCTACTACAACTACTGTACAAATGAAGATTGTGGATTATAGAAATAAACACTTAAGAAAAATGATAGTTCCTCATTACTTTAATACGACACAAAAAACTCAAGAACTTGAAGAAGAGAATGTTTCTCAAGTGAAAGCACCTAAACCAGGGGTGTTCAACAATGCCCCAAAGGGCCGCGACACTGCAGGTTTTCTTTGCCACTCACTAAAGCAGATGTTTTCACTGAAAAGCAGCCAGTGGGAAGGAATTCAATGAAATCACCTGCTGAAGAGACTGGTTGGAAAGAAAAAGCGCAGTGTCTTAGCCATTTGTGGCAATGGCTGGGACCCCTGGCGTAAGCCTTCAAATGGTATGGTGAAACTGGTTCTCATGAGGACTGTCTCAGTAAAGGAAGACCAAGAGCTACCTCTGCTGCAAAGGAGATGTTTAACAGAGTAACTAGCCTCAGAAACTACCAATATACAGCAACTCAGATAATGTTTGCATGTGACAACTGATGGTCCAAAGCACATTAAAGAAGGCAAGAAATTGCATAAATTCCTGGAAAGTGAAAATAGTGTCATTTCAGTTTGAATGTCTTCAGTATTAATGTACAATGTCAAAAATGTAAAAAAAAAAAAAAACCACTGAAAGGTGTGTCCAAACTTTTGATTGGTAGTGTAAGCCTAAGAATCAGATTGTCTTGGCTTAGGAGAAAAGGAAGATTTGGTGCCCTGTGGTTAAACAGTACAGATTACTTTGAATGTGATCAGTAATAAACCTTATACTATACAAGTTTGGTGAAACCATCTTCAGATTTGTTCCCATTTGGAAGATACTAGACTTTTATGCCAAGTGAGTGTGTCAAATAATGTGAAATGAGAGCGCAGTGACACCAATACTCCTTTCAAACAGTTTATTAAAAAAAATTAAGGGCTAATCTAAAATCTGTGCCTCCCACAAGAGAACAAAGCAAACACATCAGAAATTTGCCATGTACACATTCAGTTGTTGTTACAGTGATCCAGTAACTCTGACCTGTGACCAACTCAAAAAGTCGCAGAAAAAAAAAGACAAGTACTCTGAAAAAAATGACAAAGCATTTCATGAACTTAATATAGACAACAGTAAAATGAAATTTACAAACTTATTTACAATGATCACTTACTAAAGTAGCAACATACAACTCATTCATCTCCTAAACTAGAACAGCAAATGCTGTAATTGACTCAGTGACCAAAAAAGAAAGGTTTCTGCCCCCATCACTTACAGAACAAAACGCTGTAGAAGAGCAGTGCTGAACACACCAACATTATGAAGACTGATTGACTTCCTGCAACCAAAACTGTTCATCCAACAAAAAGATAAAAATGAATGATGACATGCTGTTTAATACGGGAGTGAAAGGCCCATAAATAAAACACTTGGCAGTGCTTTAATACAAACAGCATATGAATAAATACAAGTGTTAAAAAGTCATATGGATATACATCAGTCTTTTTGTAATAATGTCATACAAATGTTCTTTCTTTTGTTCTTAAAAAGTAGCTGGAATAGCACCAGAGGATTTCTGAGGAATTTCGATGCTGTTTGGATTAACGCCTGCCAAATGCAGATGATATGAAAATATAATCAGTGCAACTTCAGAACACTCTAAACAATGAAAGTGCCGCTGTAGCAAATCGCTAATAACAAGCCCGAGATACTTTAATTTCACACTCAATTATATTCTCAGCCAACACCTCGAGGGGCACATTGTAAACAACATATAAAAAGGTAGAGCTATGGCTTTAAAACAAAACAAAAAAAACAGAACTACAGCATATGCTACAGATCTACCTCCCCAATAAATTTCAGGCCTCTGTGCTGAAATATCTTGATGTGAAGTGATACCTGGATGTCAACACAGCTCAAACATGCCATTAGGATGAACTAAAAGAAGCTCATGGAAAACAGATGACATCCTGCATTAAACAGATTTGACATTTTGTAAAAGGTTTACACTCTTGAAATTTAAGCAGACACTGGGAGTTGAGCATAATTTTCTCAAGATCTATGCAGAAGTCTTCTGTGAAGATTTCTATCACACCTTGTGAGAAAGGATTTGTTCAACCCATCATTAGTTGGTGATATCAGGTGGTCTGTTTACTGCTAATGTTTAAAAAAATACAGGAAGAGTCTTGAATTGAGAATGTAAGTAAAACAGCTTTATATTATGCTAACAAAAGAAAACATTTGATAACTGCAAAATCACCATAGTAGACAAAGATCCAAGTGACAGTGTGATTACTGGCTTCCCAATTAGGCCACTACTACTTGAAAGCAATCTGTGCAAACCTTATTGTATTTGACAAAGGTTGTAATATTTTCCTAAGAGTGCACTTTTTTCTGCATTTTTTTCCTACCAGATCAGTCACTTCATATGTTCTAAAGTTTGTGCAATTAAGGAGCATTTTATAATGTTCTTACTAAAATATGTCTATGCATTTTAACAGCTCTGTAACAGATTCAAGTTAATTCAGCTATTAGGACCTTTTTCAAAATAAAGTACGTATATATCAGGGTTGAGAGGCAAAAACAATACAGCGACATTTGGCAAAGGCAAAAAACTAGCATTAATGGACTTTATTTGGCGGATTTAAAATTCACCAAAATATGTGCAATTATAGCCTTCCTCAATTTTCATACTTCAAAACTTTGGACATGATGAGAGTAATTACCATCCAAGAGTGCTTTTTGATGTCATCACGAGTCACAATATCTGCAATTTGAGCCTTGACTTGATGACAGTCTGTTGAGTCTTAAAAAGTTCCCTGTCAGTGTATGTTCTGTTTAATGGCTTTATAGACCAGTAGTAAAATGTAGTTTTCTACACATGGCACAAAATGGAGCTGTGGGATTATGCCGAACACACAGGCCATGAGCAAGTGAGGAGTTGGTGGTGGTTTCTCTCCTATTGCTCAACCCTAATGTGAACAACATATGTATGAAGAAAATGAAGCTGTAAAAGTGTAGATATATGGCCAAAGATATCAAACACACTGCGGCTGCGCATGAAACTGGGGAGCTCTGAGCACTGGGATAGTCAAAGGAAATGATCACATGAGCATCTCTTCCGCAGTGTGGCCAACATCCATATTTGGCTCAGGGTTGTAACTTATGAAGTCCTGTCTGAGTTTATTCCCAAAACATTTTAATAATTTGTAGTCACAAAAAGTTCGCATAGGTCCCTCTTCTTGACAGAACTAATCTGCTCCAAATCAAAGCCATTTTTGGTCCCCTTTTCCTTTTTCTAAATTTCCTCCTTTGCATCTGAAAATTTGGAGCAGCTGTTAAGCATTTGGATGGTTCCTTGCAGTGCAGGTCCCCTAGCTGATTTGTATCTATGGAGGTGGTTTACACTTCTCACATTTGAGATCTTCAAGGCAGGAGCGGTTATTTGTGAAATAAGTAGACTGGCCTCTGGAAACCTGTCATGACATAAAGGGCACAAATTTACAAGACATCATTCAAGAATCAAAAAGAAGGAAGGAAGCATAGATTTGCCCTGACAAACTGTTTAATTACCTCTTATTGAACACTTGGGGGCTCCAAGGTACTCAAAACATGTGAATCCCACCTCATTTATAAGGTAGGATGAAAACTGGTCAGGTTTCAGACGGATGTTGTGATAATTTCTGCTGATGTTGTCCTGTCAGGGAAGAGAGGAAACAGGCAATTCTCATACCTAAACCAAAAAGCCTCAAATATAATCTGTGAATAACCCTGGTAGTTTTGCTCTTACAGTGAGCTTCTTCCTCCGGGCATAAGACTCCCAGGGCTGGGGCTCTAGGATGAACATGCCTCCAGGATGGAGATGTTTGTAGACTCTCTTGAAGAGCCGTTTCAGACCACTGTCTCCCCAGTTCAGGTGAACCCATTTGGTAACACTCAGACACAGGATGACATCATACTCTGGACGCTGGGTCAAAAGAAGATCGTCATTCTCCAGTACATAATTGGCCTGCAAGAGAGAAGAGGTGTGTTGAATCTGAATGAGGGAAACATTTTGGTAATGACACCTTCCCTAAATAATTAGCAGTTACTGGGTGTGACCAGCATCAGAAACAGATGCATCTTTATCTTGTGTTCAGCTTTAAACATTGAATACATGTGTACATGTACTGAACAAACATCTGTGCGATTCTGATTATGTAGTTCTTATGAAAACAGTGATATTCCAGAGCATCTTGGGATCAAGTCAGGAAACACATTTCTCTCGTCTGAGTCACGGAAAAACGTACAAATATTTTTTTTTATCCGTTGTACCCCCCTCCCCCCCAAATTGCAAGGTGCAAGCTCAGTTCGCTGCCATTTGGAATTTCCCCTTTTTTGTGGGATCAATAAAGTACCAATCATTCAATAACTACTTTTGATCTTAATACCCTGTAAATAGAAGACACAGAACAAAGTACGAATGTCATAAAAACTTGTCATAGTCTCAGCAGACATTTTAATGTCCCACTGGAGAAAACCACCACAACTTTACAGTATGTTATTATCACTATATGCATGATTTCTGAGGAGCAGAATCTGTGCAGGTGATCCAGTTACAGGGTCCCAAGTGTTTTCTTACCGGAGCATTTAAATGGAAGTCATTGTTAATGTTATTAGTTACACCTGCACTCTTATATGACCTGCCAAAATGTATGCTGTAAAAGATCTATTGGGAGAGTTTTGGGTAAACACAACAGGGTACTGGCTTGGATTGCACTCAATAAAGCTTAAGAGGCTCCTTTTACCTTTAATCCTTGAAATGATCTGATTAAATTTCATATTTGGGAACAAAGATTAAAAACACGGACTCTTTACGTAATACCATATGTATTCCTACAACCTTCTGCACCAAGAGAAACCGCCAATGCTTTGTGAAACAAACACTTGACATTTCTCTTTCAAATCTGTTCAGCATTACACAGAGGGAGCTCAGTCAATCTTCTTAAGGCTTTGCACCGTTCTACAGGATAAGCTCTGTGCTTCACTGCAATTATCTCAAATACTTAAAAGCAGGGAGGAAACACTTATCAGTTTCATTCAGAGACATTCAACCAAATTATGAAGCAGCCTACACGAAGCCTGCAAAGCACACAACCATTTGGAATTAAGGAACCTGCAGAAGTAAACACTTTAATAAACTACTAGAGAACGAAATCTTTACAGGGTTTTTCCTACAGAGATGATTACAACATGACCACCTCCAGCTCTCAATAAGACCCTGATGTCTAGGTGTCTTCATGGAAAACACCTTTTTATAACAGGCACCACACTTGGTAAATGTCATTGTAACTGTAGCTGTGCTGGTAAGCAAGAGTATGATAATAATATAATTTGTTACTAAACAGAAATATCACTTTACTGATTTATTAGTAAGAACTGAAATGCTGCACTGAACCTTTTTGTTCAACACTTTGAATACACGTTACTGTCTGCCGAAACTGTAGACGTGTCTAAAACACTCTGTAAATCTGTGTTTAATGTAATAGTTTTAACTCATAATTACCTTTTGCTTCAACCATATGATTATTAACACTCATAAACCTTAACAGCAACCATGTCTTGACCAATGTTTTAACCCTTCACAACCAGACTCAGCAGACATAATGATATAATGTTTGAAGCATAAAGTCTGTACGAGAATAAATGGAGGCTTTACTTTGTGGGTATTGCATTTAGTACTTCTACATGTTCATTGGTGCACTGCGCAGATCTGAATCAGCTACTGTGCCACCATTGATTCAGAAGCAAAAAATTTGATTCTTCTCTTCAAGTCACAGAGGAAGGAAGTGGGTGCACAAATTATATCATGTCTTCTTGTGATTTCAGTCTGAGTTTTTTTTTTCCTAAATTTTATTTATGCAGGGACATGCACAATATACATTGACCTTAAACAGGAAAAATGCTTTGTACCAGGTTATAGCACAAGTGCTAATTTCCACCTGTAGTCCCTGGGCAGGCTGATGGCATTAAAGAGCAGACATTTGCTAAAACTACAAGTAATGTAATGTCATGTACTTTATTTATATAGCCCTTTAAAACAACCCGAAGGTAACCAAAGTGCTTTACAGAAAATAAACAGCATTAAAAAACACAGAGCATTAAAAACAAATAGCATAAACAAAAAATAAGAACAAGTACCTAAAAAAATTAAATAAAAACAAATGCCAAGACAAATATCACCACTACTGGGTATTAAAAGCCATCCTAAACAAATATGTCTTAAGTT
>JAQQAE010006207.1:0-16893 GCA_029823295.1 Pseudamia nigra
TGATTCGCATGTTTGATCTGGCATAGGTTTTTTACGTCAGATGCCCTTCCTGACACAACCCTCACAACAAGGGACAAGACGTTTTATAAACTTATCAATAGGAGTTGATTCTAGTTATTGCCAATGGATAATATTTGGCTTTTCTGGTAGATTTTACTGACTTTCAGGCACATTAATACCTCAAAAAATTAAAAACAGCATCTAAAATCTTCACCTCTACATTAGTTGATTGAGTTTGAAGAGCAGTGTTACAGATTTGTTTGTTGTTTTCATGTACTTAGGGAATTACTCAGCTGTTCATTATCAACAGTTTTCCCCCTTTATGTCTAATTTCACTGCAAATTAATCTGCCCGTTACTCATTAGCCGGCTATTATCTGTGTTTTACAAACCAGGTCCTTCTACTGATTACAATTACTATTTCTCTGAACACGGTTGAAACATTTGATGTCATTTAAGTACACAAATTGACAAAATATGTGCTGTATAGAATAGGATTTGTCATTTTTAGGTCATTTTAATGTTTTAAGATTTTAAGTCATTTATTGATGAAAGTGAAAATTGAAAAACAAATCAAAACTATTTATAGCAATGTCAAAGGCATTGATTTGAAGGAAACTCCTGTCATCTGGTGTCAGACTGATATGAGGTGCTGGGATTAATTAATGAGAAAAGCAAACAAGTATGTGCACGTTAAGCCAGAGTAAAAAAAAGTCTGACTTAAAGTTAACATGAAATGTGTATTTTGTATAGATCTTCGCTTTGAGCATCATGTGTTGTCATATCCATTTCCCTCAATGTCTTAATCCCCTTTTGTTCCATTTAGTAGATTTTTCATGCATTTATTGAATAATTGGCAATCCTCAGCCCGACTCTGTTCCTCAAGGAATAAACCTTTTGTTGGAGGCTCCTTTTGTTCCAAATCGTGTTTAAAATCACCTTTTCACATCAGCTGTTTAAAATCACGTCAGTTTTGAATGATTTTAACCCACTTTCAGCCGAAAATTTCCCTTGGCTGATCTTTTTGGGAATGTGTTTCAGCCCCAAAAGTGAGGATTGGCTGGGTTTTTCCAAATAAAAAGAAGTTGACTGGAGAAAACATGAAATAAGTTGTGTTCATACTGCCCACAGTGACAAAGTCAAATTTTAATAGCACTGCATTATTTTTAATTCACTTTTTTCCCTTTCTTTTAAGAACAGGAGTTATAAAGTCAAACGAATCAAACCCGAGTTTAGAACAGTATGTAACTTTCTGTCCTAAAGTAATGATGTAGACTCATCATTACTAATTCCCTCAGGCCTCACTTCTGTCTCGCTGTTAGCGTGCTGGTTATTTATTTACCCTCTGCCTGGATTTTTTGTTTTTCTCTTGATTTGGTCAGATTTTTCTCTGTTAGGGCCATTTGTGAAGTGAGGAGTGCATTTGTATCTCCAGCCAATCACAGCAGCTTGTTTTCAGTTATCTCTCTCTCTCTCTGTGCAAGCTTCCTGTGGAATTTTGTAATGATGTGCAGGAGTTTATGAACACTCTTTGAAAAACACTGGTTTGGAATGCATCCAAACCAGTGGGTAACGACTGGGGCTGTTTAGTGAGGCTGATGCGGAAGTAACATAAAGTTGTAATACTGCCACTGGCCACTGGGGACCCATTTGTCTGGCTCCAAGAACACCCTGACTTCAATAGTTTCACTGGACTTCTATCTGAAAATACTAAGTGAATATGTTTTGTCATGAGTCATTATGGTCACAAATGTTTTATTTGGACTCTTTAATAAATGGTCTAGTCCACCTTTAACTTTTTGCTGTGCTGGGGGAAACTGCGTGAAAGTGTGCGCACAGTTTTATAAATCAGAATATTTTTTGGCATGCGCTATTTTTGGCTTTTCGCTGCACGCTGCAAGTTTTAGTGTGGATCCTACGCAAGGTTTTATATATGAGCCCCCTGATCTGTAAGACTCAACCATCTAACAAAGTCCTGAGAAGTGACGACCGTGTGGGTCACAATTCTGTTGCACTACAACTACTGGAATATTAGATTCACTTACACTGTCTCTATGTGACAAGTCTGGAAATAGTAACAGCCATGGAACAGAGTTATGACTAGATCTACCACTACTAGGTGCTGCTACGTGTAGTGATAATAGGTGTTTTATCAGAAACTATACACTTCACATGGTCCAGTATCAAACCTTATTTATCCACAAAATCTGTGTCAAATACATTGCAAGTTAGAAAAGATTGAACGCGCCCCATCTTTTGTGATTTTTAACACACACTGACTATTCTCCTGGAGTTTTTATACAGAAAACTCAAACCTGTCCTCTACCAAGATGATGAATGATTCTGCCATCAGATATGCCCACCTTTCCTCTTGAGTCTTGATTTATCTCTGTGCCAAAACCTATGTGTGATGCACGTCATGGTCACTTTGTCACTAATATATACAGACTAAATCATCCTAATGCCAGCTTCATTATCAAGACTCTCATGCGGTCTGTGAGCAGAGGGGAGGGGGTGAGTTTGAATAACGCCTTTGAAAATACAGCAGGAGGAAAGTTACAGAGTATACCTTTTTAAAGTAAGAATGGAGAAAAAGTTCAGATGACAAAGGATGTACAGCAGAAGACATTAATATAACAATCTATTAAGAGACTAAATCAACAAAAAGACATAATCAGTACAGCAGTAATTGTAGACTCTCTGAAAAACACATTTATCTACTTAACTGATTCACATTTTACTGACTCAGCAGGATTTAAAACATGTAAATGCTGCTTGGGGGTGGGGGGTGGATGTGTTGTGTTGTATTGATGGAGTAGAGGAAGTGAGCTCAGTGTGAACTACTTACTCATCAACACAACAGTAGAGCTAATGAGCTGGTTGTCCACCTCACTGTAATAACAGACATCCATCACACCACAAGTCACCCAGGGGTGGGTCGGCTGGCGACCCCCCAGAGGAGCCCCCAGTTCCTGATGGCAGGACACGAGAGCGACAGCAGATTCTTCTCCTGCCTCGAGACCGATGGAGCCAAAACCTTCTTCCAGTTCAGCTCCCCCGCCGTGGACCGAGGCCGGGCGCTCACCAGGAAGCACTGTGACCGCCGCTGAGCAGATGAGACCACACTGAGCATTCTGAGGGGCAAAAGGGGCTCTTCATGTTTGAAACCATTCACATGGAGTTTTCTGCTGGACTAAAAGCAGGAGCTTTTAAGGGTGTAGATGAGCAGAAAGGATGTGATAAAAAGTACGGTTATCGTCAAAATTATTAGCCCCCCTCCACCCCCCCATGAAAATGTGCTTTTCCAAATGTTTCCGAGGCTCCTCATTTCCAGTCCTAGATACTTGGAAAATTTCTTTTGTTTTTACATGTGATGTGTTGAATTCTTCCTGAAGTGAATATTGGAAAAATTATCAATTTAAACCCCAGTTCACACGCTTAGAACATTACTCAGTCAAAGGATGGTGTTTGTGCTGTGCCTGAATTAAAAAGGTAAGTTCTTTTGGACCAGGGTTCGTCATATTGACCCTGGTCATTTTTGTTTTCATCAAATAATTCTGCACTTGTTACTGTTTCTAAATGAAACTAGCATGCTTTGAAATATTCTTTTAAACAGCAACCCAGAAGAAATCTGAAAGAAAACCCCGACATTTGCGTGGGTGGGCTAATAATTGACCTCATCTGTACATGTATCACAAACCACACCAAGGATGATTCAGTCTGTTCTTCTGAGAAAAACGTCAGATACTTTAAGAAAGTCAGAATGTTACAAGAGTAATATCTTGAAAAATTGAGTGTATGGGATTAAAGTGAATAAAAAAAGTCCACAAAAAGTTAAAATATTACTAGAATGAAGTCATATTTCAGGACATATATTACAAAATTAATTCCTACTGATTTGGGGAAAATGTCATTATTTGAGAGAAACTTTCAAATATTACTAAAAGCTGCGATGTGTTTTTTTTCATCAAATATATTAGATTCTAAAATATTCTTGTAGTATTAAGAAGTACCGGTAATAATTATTTTTAAATAAGGAAAAACATTTTACAAACATGGTCAAAATTCCCAGCTGAACCAAACGTGTCAGTTGTTTGTGTTTGAGGTCTACAGCTGATGTTACCGTTTGTGACATTTCTCAAAATATGACTTTATTATCTGATGTGATTGACTTAATGTAAGTCTGTAAATGTAAGTTTATTCTCTGAAGACCACATTTAGTCTTGTCTGTGACTCATACTATTTAACTGTCAGTTATAAGTAACGTCTAAAAAAACTTTGAGCACAGTGGATTTATTGCTTTTGTTTGGCCACAAATGTTCAAAATGGCATCACTTTCATAATAAAATTAAACATTGTTAAAATATGCCGTGCTTTTGACTGATTTACAGAAAAGACAAATGCCTATTTAAAAAGAAAAGCACTCAGGTGTTTGGTTGAGAATAGCAGTAAGAACACATCTGAAGATTTTATATCCATAATTTGCCGATCTCTGGACAAAAGACTGAAAAATCTACACAAAATGAACACATAATCCTATGCTGTCAGGATTTACCTGACAGCTTGGCTCATGTGGATGCGTTCGTATGAGGGCAGTGATGACTAGTAAACAAACAGATCTACACATGCATAGTGAAGATCAATCAGTCTTAACCTCCTGAGTTCTCAATACTATTGAGGAAATCTCTGCTTCTAACACTGCAGGTGCAGCTCATATGCTGTGTCTCAATCCAAGGGCTGCGGCCGACGAGGGCTGCATTTGACGGCCGTTGAAGTCATCGCCGAGTGCGAAGGCTGTCCCGTTTTGACGGCTCCTTCAAATGCGGCCAACAAATGCAACCTTCGTCACCCGGACAACGAAGGCTACAACCGATGGATCCTTTGGGGCCCACTGTATCCCATAATGCATTGCGCACATGACTGACAGGAGTACTGCCAAATCAGGGAGCTATGAGGAATATACAATTAAATAACATAGAACATTTCCAATTCATGAATTACATTAAAATGCAAAATAACCAGAAACAAAAAGTCCTCCATCTTTAAGCAGCAGCTGGTCAGTGACAGGCGTCTTCATCATTACACAAGAGTAAGAACAGCTGTGATAATTTACACAAATTGCCCAGCCTCTATGGACCAGACCATCACATTTAATCACTGTAGGTGTAGCCTTTGCACACCACGCTGGCTGCAACCCTTGGATTGAGACACAGCTACAGTTGAGTAGTTTGACTTGTGTCCGGTGACCTTTGTTTTCCATTTCCTGTATTCTTTTTGATATCTACTAGTGAACAGTGTCTAAAACCAGTACAGCACAGTAAGATGACGTACAAAGATGGTGTATAAGATCAAAGTTTTTATGTGGTTTTAGTTTTTAAGAATAAACTGAAATCACATTTCTGACAAGGTTGCCCTCACAAACTCATTCATTTACAAAAGAACTGTACTCCAAATAACATACAAAAAAAATTATAAATATGACAAACAGCCTCTAAAGATGCTGTAACATGAGAACATCTATGTACAAAACAACACATAGAACAGGCACAAACTTTGGAATTTTCACTTGGTAATATTTTAGTCCTGTCTGGGAGAAAGCATCTCCTCCCGCCTCACGTCTGGCTCATTCGCTCTGCGGCTTGTAGCTGACGGAGGCAGCGATCTGACTTTGGGTGTTCTGCTTCTTGCCATTGACGATGAGGAGCAGAGGAGAGTCCACTCGTATACTTCTGAAGTCAAATGACTGTTCAAAACATCAGACAACTGTTAGACAATCACAAATGCCGTATGTTATACATCTGAGGTGTACGCTGAATACAGACCTTATCTTTATGTGTTATACTTTGTCGTTTGACGTGGGGTTCGGGAATGACCACAGTGTCTCCTATGAGGACCCCCCAGCTGTCAGCCGTGTTGTAAACCATCACTACTATGCACGTTTCCTCGCTGTCCACCATCCCGAATGTACTGGAAAAAATTAATGTAAACAGAATGTAAACACAACAAGCTTAAATGATGACACAAACTGAACAAACAGAGGGTTGCTGCTCCCTTTATAAACCAAACCATTCTAGACTCTACCTGACCTTAATTAAATCATTAAATAGTAGTACGTGTGAATTTTAGGTCCTAATTGCCACAAACATCCATCATCTTCTGCTTATCCTGCCCCTGTGACCCTTCACAGGGGCAGCAGCCTAAGCAGAGAAGCCAATACTTCCTTCTCCACAGCCACTCTTCCAGCTCCTCTGGGGGGGGATCCCCAGGCAAGCAGAGTCCCTCCAGCATGTCCTAGGTCTGCCCCAGGGCCTCCTCCAAGTTGGAGCTAGTTTTGGCAACCGAGGATTGGACCACCCAGGCTGCCACCCAAGCCATACAGCACCAGGCCCTTACGACCCTTCCTGTAGGTGGTGGGCCCACAGGAAGGCATAGTCATAAGGGTCTTTTGAATCATTCTTAGTTTGACCTGTCACCTAAGACCAATTTGCCTTGGGAGACCCTACCGGGGGTGAATTGACCCCGACAACATAGCTCCTAGGATCACTTAGGTACACAAACCCCTCCACCACAATAAGGTGGCAATTCAGGGAGGGGCAACCATAA
This sequence comes from Pseudamia nigra, assembly GCA_029823295.1. Classification (NCBI taxonomy): domain Eukaryota; kingdom Metazoa; phylum Chordata; class Actinopteri; order Kurtiformes; family Apogonidae; genus Pseudamia; species Pseudamia nigra. The sequence goes on from JAQQAE010006207.1 coordinate 6,603, forward strand.
ACAATACACTAAAAGAAGTAAATAACAGAATAAATAAGTGAATTAATTTAATATGATAAATAGATACAACAACTGTGTGGAACAGAATGATCTGAAAAGAAATTTGGTTAAAAGCTGAATTAAAAAGGCAGGCCTTGAATTTACTTTTAAAAATGAACAGTGGGAGCTGCTGTTCAGGGAAACCACTCCACTGTTAAGGGCCATAGTAATGAAAAGATGCCTCACTGTATGCGAGGTTTAGAAGACCCTAAAACCTTAAAAGTGGGTTCAGAAGACCCTCGCCAGAATCCGTGTTTGGATTGTTTGTTCTAACCTACCGTAGAAACATTGTGGAACTGCCCTTTATAAAGGCTAATTCACAAACACAGTGGTTCTTACTGTCAGATGGTCTCACACTAGAGAAAATGATTACCGGTATGTATTTTATCTTAATTCTGCACACAGACTTTTCTAAATCCAACACATTTGTGAATATTTGTCTTTCTAGTAGTTTTTAAATGTCTACTGAACAGACATTTTGAAATGAGCTTCTCAGCGGCTGTACTCACAAAGCCATGCGGCCCTCCGAGGCCAGGCTGAACACCACTTTGCCAAGGGCGGCCACTCCAGCATTGTGCCCGTGACTGAGGGAGTTCAGGGTCCGGGGCTCCAGGCTGCCCACGCGGCCGGCAGGAGACCGGAACTGAGGGGACGAGCAGGGACCCAGAGCTGACGTGCTGAGGTTAGAGAGCATCATCCGTAACCGACGAGCCTTCACCTTCCCCTGGAAAGAGAAGCAGAGGGTCAGAGATGACACAAGAGGCTTGGGTGTGCTCTGCTGCCACCTCCTGGTCATAAATGAGATGTCACATTGACAACTAATTCAACAATGACAGTAAGCCGTAGGTTTCCATAATGTCATTCTGTGTTCTCTCTTTGTGAAAAAAGCATTTTTTCCTGTGGTTTAAAAGTTTCTACTAGTTTATTTCTATCAGTGAGTAGGAAAGACTTCAGATCATTTACTCATCATTAAAGTGTGCCCCTTTTTTTTCCTAAAAATCATCCAATTATTATGTGGGCTCATCTGTCATCCTCTCAGTCCTCACTTCTGTCCCTCTCTCAGTGTGTGCTGGTATTCAGCTGCATAGACTCTCCCCTCTGCCTGGATTTTCTACTTTTATATAGTTTCAGTCTGATTTTTCTCTGTACAGGCCATTTGTGCAGTGAGAAATGTATGCATCTCTAGCCAATCAGAGCGTTGCACAGCTCACTGAGGCAGAATCAACTCAACAAACATGGCAGCGATCTGTTTCGGTTCCATTTCTCTCTGGGATCTTCCCACATTGTTTTGGATGGTGTGGGTGAGTTTATGTGGCTGTGAAGTGTACTATTTTATGATTTTTTCCAGCATTGGACCTCTCTTCCATAATATATTCTAATGTCGGCTCCTCAACAGTTCTACCACGTTCTCCCATGTTGACTGTGATCAACGACAGGTTACACAACAATGACACAACACACTGAGTGTGGTATGAGTAGATACTAAGTAAACGTAGAATTAAAAAGCTGCCTTCCACTCTAGGAGAAGATTAATTCTATCCATAATTTGCTACAAGTCCATCTAGTTTCATAGTTTCGAGTGTAGTAAATACAGTGTCATCCTTTCCTTTCACCTTGTTCTGGATGAGTTCTGTGACTTTGTGCAGATACTCCAGCAGCTGCTTCTCTCTCTCCCGGGGCTCCTCCCAGCCCGGATCCAGCGCCACCGCTCGGCTGTAGCCTCCCAGCGCAGAGCTGAACATCTCCTCGTACTGGAACAGAGTGGCCCGGTTGAAATGCAGCTCCGGGTAACAGGAAGCAGCTCTGTCCACCTTCTCCTACAACAGACGGTACGACAGACAAGTGAAATACAACTGACTGGGTTTAACAGCACAGTGACTGCTCCGTGTTGTGGACGTTTACTCACAGACTGTGCGTAGGCACTTAGAGCTTGTTGAGACAACTGTGGATTCTGACCACAGGTAAAAAACAGCGACACGTAGGCATTTCCAAGAATATCTGCAAAAGAAGAGAATTAAATCAGATTTTATGACAGCGTATCATCTCTGGGATTAGCGTTAAATGTGTTTTCTTAGAGTTCCAGCTGACCACCTCCACAGTGCACTAAATACATGTATGCAATACTGAAATCTATTAGTTTTAAACCATGTATTATTAGTCCAACAGTTACATGTGTTAAACGCTAATATGTCATGCTTGTGTAAATGATTTAAACAGGAGTTTTACTTGTTGATGTCCATACATGTGCAGCGGTGATTTATTTCCCTACCACACTTTACTGACATTTTATAATTTGGTGTCACTTTTCAGGCGGTGTGGTATTTTCTGTTTCGAGGTCAGCAGTTCCTCTTTTTGGTCGTATTCCGCATCTCCATGCCATAAATCAACAAGCAGAAGAATTAGGGGTGTGACATTAAACAACGATTGTTTTCAGCCCCTGATTTATCAAGGCTGTGTTTTGCGCATGTTGAAATTGGAGCGATACAGTTTATGATGTTTATTATGTCTGAATGTGTGCTGTTATTTTTTTACCCTTTTAATGAATGTGGGGCCATGTGTTTTAGATTATTTTCCATCTTTTATCTCTTCTTTATCTTTGTCTCTTGTTTGAAGTTCTCTTCACCCCTCCTTGAATTACCACCTAATCATGGTGTAGGGGTTTGCGTGCCTGAGTGATCCTAGGAGCCATGTTGTTGGGGGGGGAGAGGGGTTTACACCTGGTAGGGTTCTCCCAAGGCAAATTGGTCCTAGGTGACAGGTCAGACTAAGAGCGATTCAGAAGACCCTCATGACTACGTCTTCCTGTGGGCCCACGACCTGCAGGAAGGGTTGTAAGGGTCCGGTGCTGTGCGGTTTGGGTGGCGGCTGAAGGCAGGGGCCTAGGTGGTCTAATCCCTGGTTGCCAAAACTAGCTCCAACTAGGAGGAGGCCCTGGGGCAGACCCAGGACACACTGGAGGGGCTATGTCTCAGCTGGCCTGGGAACGTCTGGGGCTAGGGAGAGGGAAGTCTGGGCTTCTCTGCTTAGGCTGCTGCCCCTGTGACCCTGACCCAGATAAATGGAATATGATGGATGGATAACTTGTATTCTTTTCAGTTTTTTGTTGTAAGTCAAACTGTTCAAGTTCAAAGTTTGAGTTCATCGTTACCTATCCTGCTGTGTATCCTCTTTTTGCTTTGTCTGTCAAGAGTTTTATAGACTGTGCTATTCCTATAAGTTTTCCAGTACTTTCTACAGACACTGATGCTCTACTCACACCAGGACGTCCCGTCTGTGATGTCCAGCTGCACCGCCTGACGGGCCATGTCGACGCTCTCCAGCACCTGTTTACCATGAGCATCGCTGTTGGCCTCCGGCAGCTGCCTCAGCACCATGGACAGGTTCCGTAGAGACACTTTGTTCTTGCTCTATAGAAACAGTAAGGACAGACAAATAAGACTGGAGGTTCACATTAATGCCTAAATTAAACTACAGTTTAATTTGTACCTGCTGCAGGGCTCCAGTGAAGCAGTTCTTGGCACCGGTCAGGTCTCCTTTTTTCCAGTACTGCTCTCCTAATGTATTCCAGCCTTCGACCAGTCCAGGCTCAAGCTTCACAGCCCTGGAAAGGCACTCCTCTGCTACAGCACTGAACTCTGGAGCTACATTTAGACATCTGCCCTTTTGCAGGAGAAACTCTGCTTTGTGTTTAAAGCGCTCTGTAATAAGTGGTAAAACACATACAGTGGATTTGCACTAATGTAAAGCCACAAGATCAATAGACTGACAAGTGCAAGGTGATGTAAAAGCAGCCCGTACCTTCAGTCTCCTCCAGCTTCTTTAAGGTTTTTTCTAACTCCTCTGCTACATCACGTTGTTTCCTTCCTGCTTCCTCGACACTGTGAGTCTCGAAGTAGCAGTCTCTGAAATGATACAGCTCGTCCACAAGCTCCTGAGTAGGATGACAACAAAACAGAAAGAATGTAAGATTACAAAAATTCTAATACACAGATTTTAAAAATAGCTCAAAGACAAATGTTTATGCCTAAATCCATCTGTACATTAGAGGTTTTGACAAACTGGGACATCATGCAGTCACAAAAACCAAAAATCTAATTAGTAACACTACAAGTCTTTTAATGTAGGTTTGATTTCTATACGTATATTCTAAAATACACACAGACTGTATCAGGGTCTAAGATTTCAGATTAATGTGTTTGCCCTGCTTGCTTTTGTTCAGTCCGCCAACTTTGAACATGATGGAGACTAAAATTTGAACAAAGGAACTGTGGACACTTAAGACAGCAAAATGGAAAATATAATGGAGTAGAGCATTATGAAGAGTCTCAGAGGAAGAGAGTGAGTTAGTCCTCTCTTTTGAACATGCAGAGGTACTACATGGTTCATAATATTGTGTAATATAGTTGTTACAAAGATCATCAAGTAATTTTTCCAGTGTTCAGACAAGTTAGCCATGAGGTTTCTCCTTATCAGAGTTGTCCCAGTTCTTTTGAGTAGCCTGATGAAAGAGAAAAAAAAAAGTAGCCTGCACTGATTTAATGCGGCGAAAGCGTGATGCCGAATGTGTCGCTGTGCACCAACGGCTCCTTTGCTAGGGGGGTCCGGGGGCAACATTGCTTACCTATGATCAGGGGCTTAGCCCAGAGAGGCATTCGGAATAGCTTTTTTCAAGAATTACAAAAATATATCAGTTATTATTGTGATGACCTAATTAACAGGCTCTTTTAAATTATTCTGGCCATTAATATAAAGCCTTTCCCTTCAAATGATTTACTACTGACTTCAGCAGCAGTTGAGGAAGAAAAGAGAATTTGTACAAATTGCTTTTTCAATTCTGTATGTTAATAAATAGTATTTCTTGCATATGAATGCCATTCCTTTCTGTTTTATGTAAAAGAATAGTAAAGTTATATACCAGTTATGAGCAAGCTGGGCTTATGTCACTTTGACATGAAAATGAATCACTTTTAAATGAGCCTGATTGAGCTTTTATCATTATGCTTCAACTTCTATAAATTCTCATTTACAGACGTGGATAAAATTGTTGGTACCCCTCTGTGAATGACAGAAAAACACACAATGATCACAGAAGTAACTTGAATCTGACAAAAGTAATAATAAATAAATATTTTATGAAAATTAACCAATGAAAATCAGACATTGCTTTTGAATTGTAGTTCAACAGAATTGTTTTAATAATTCACCCTTTAAATAGGCCGACTGACTGATTACAAGTTTGAAGACACCTGTGATGTTAATTAGAGGACACACAGTGGTTGAACATGTCCTTATGATCAAATTATTTTCAGTCTTTTCTACGGGTACCATCATTTTTGTCCAGGCCTGTTTCGTGAGTTTGTTTTTGAAAATAATTCTGTTGAATAATTCAAAAGCAATGTCTTATTTTCATTGGTTAATTTTCATAAAATGTTTATTTATTACTTTTGTCAGATTCAAGTTATTTCTGTGACCATTGTGGGTTTTTCTGTCATTAACAGAGGGGTACCAACAATTTTATCCATGTCTGTATTTACAAGGAGAAGCTGGGGTTTGTGGAGACGCCAGGGAGTACGCAGTATCAGTACTCCAGTAAAAGTAAGTAGAAGTACTCATAAATAAAAGTACTTGAGGTAGTGAGTAACTTTATAGCAGGGAACAGATTCATTTCATCTTTTTTCGGGTGATTTGTTGATTTTTGTGGTATATACATATATTTTTTTTTACCTTTTTTGCTCCATTTCTTCATCATATTGTTCATTTTTGCCCATTTCCTTGATTATTTTCTTTCTTTTTGCTTATTTTTTGTTCATTTTGTTGGTTTTGCAGGACATTTTTCCTTCACATTTGTGAATTTTTCCTTCAGATTTGTTTGTTTTCTTGGTTATTTTTGTTCAACTTGTTCTTTGTTTATTTTGTGGACAGTTTTGCTTCTTTTGTGCAGTTTTGTTGATACTGATTATTATTTTGTTCCGTTTTCTGAATTATTTTGCTCGTTTTCTTGGTTATTTTGTTCAGTATGAAGATAATTTTCATCCTTTTTTTCCCTTCAATGCTGTTCATTGTCTTCATTTTCAAGTATTTTTTTTTTCATTTTGATGATAATTTTGTTCCCTTTTTCAATTTTGTTCATTTTCTTTGTTATTTTTTAATTTTGTGGATTGTTTTGCTTATTTTTGGTTCATGTCTGTTGATTTTCCTGTTTTCTTCATACCTCACGGGGAAAAAAATGCTCAAGTACATGTCAAGGAGTAAATGTATTTGAGTACTAGTACTTCTGAGGGCAATGGAGGGTGTAGTAACATATCCGTCGTTTAACACCCACAAGGGTTAAAGTAACGGTTTAAAAAAGGCATATCTGCAACGCCTGATTCGAGAAAGCATCAGTACCACAACGTGCAAGTAAAAAGCAATTGATGACTCAGCAAGAAATAGGACGTGTGTAAGAGGCTGAGGGTTAGTGTGTAGAGTCTGTTGGCTTCTTGTGATTCTAAATACAACTATAAACGCGGTGAGTCATAGAGACAAAGTACACGGTAAACGTGCATCACAAACAACAAAAGAAGTGTCAGTTGGTGTGACAGCTGCCCCGGTGTCATAGTAACGACTTACTCAGATGTTCATTAAACAAGGGTTAACGGTCACGAACGCTGTGGCATGTTCACACGTACACATTGTGCTTTGTTTGTTCACATAACGTGGAAAATGGTATTACCTTGATAGTTTGCGGCTCCTTTTTGTCTTCACAGAGCTCACTACTCTTCCCCTCTTCCGCCATCTTGACTCGCAGAAGCAGCTGCGCTGTAGCAAGAAAACCACCCCTGCAGCGGAGAAAAACCCACCGGTTTAAGGGATAAATGTTAGATGTGAGGCTCTCGTGTGAACGCGTTGTGCATAAGCAATCATTTCTTTGAGGAAACGCCGGCAATTCTGACGGTTGGGAGCAGAGGAAACGGACTTTTAATTTTAGTGCTACCGGAAGCTGTAGTAATCCGTACCCAAAATGATTCCGACTAAGAAATTATGGATACATACGGGGAATATCCGACAGTGTTTATTTACAGTGATGAATGTTATAATCATGTACATTGCAAGACGAATTAGTAAATGTAACAGCTTCAATTTAAGGGGAAGAATGACGACACGAGCGGAACGTTTCATTTCAGGATGCCGGACCCTCTTCTCTGCCGGACCATACATGTTTTCGCTCTCGTTTGTTTCTTCAGCCCAAGGTGCCAGCCGGTGACCGTGCGTCGGTTCGGTTTCGTGCAGGGTTTTGTCGCGTTTGGGGTTTGTTTCGTCTGGTTCGACATGTCGGACACATGGAGCAACATTCAGGCGCACAAGAAGCAGCTGGACTCTCTACGGGAGCGGCTCGCGCGGCGGCGGAAAGACCCGGGACAACTGGCGGGGGGTAAGTCCGGACTAAACGGAACGCTGTGTGTAGAATTCAGAAGAATAATGTATTAATGTCACTGCTTATGTTCATTTGTTTAACACGCCACCTCAGTTATTTGTAAAGAGTCGAGCTTTAACTTTACTTTTAAGTTTATACATTGCCTTTAACCCTTAAAACCTAGAGCAGGGAGGGGTCTGCAACCTGCGGTTTAAAAAAAACCTCATTGTAGAAAAGAATCAGAATGTTATTTTATTGCCAAGTATGTTTTACACATACAAGAATTTTTCTTGGCATTAAGGTGCACTCGTAGTGAGAAGACAACACTAATATTATTATTATTATTATTAACAACAACAACAATGAGCACAATAGTGAGAATAACCAGTACTGTACAGCATATACACATTATATGCATTAGGATAAGTTAACATCTGGAAGGCCTGTTTTGGAAGATGAATTTCAAACATTACCGTTCCCCATTGATTCAACATAAGGCTTTTTATAGCCCCCCACATTAACATAATAAAATGGTTTTCTGTGCATTCTTACATGATTGCACAGCTGCTCTTGGGCGAGGCGGTCCAGCGCAGCCAGCTCAGCTTGTCATCTCTGTACGGCGGGTAACGCAGGCTGTTGAGTCTTTCCAGAGCCCAGCCGCGCAGCATGCACGCCTTCCGGTGGCTGAATGTTTCAAAGCCCCATTGACCATGGTAACTGCCCCACCCGCTGGCCCCTGGAGGGACAAGAGAGAGGCCCAAGAGGCATTAGGGGACACACACTGATACCTGGACCAATCAGATGAAGCCTCAACCATCTCTCAACTACACCTAGTGGAGGTGGTGAGGTTAGTTTACCATCACGTGATTCACGTTTATGTTGTCCCTAAAAGCTCAGAAATATCACTTCACTGGAGACAAACTATAATCATTACCTGTGGGAAAAGTAATTTCTTTTCATGCTCTTTAATCTGATTTCACCTTATCCTGAAAAACCCTGACGTTATTAACCATTCAGAATTTATCTACTGAGGAGTTATGAATGTCTGCATACAGTTCAGTACTTGTTAAATGCCGATGTCGCCAACTATACTGCTGCTTTTCCTCTACAGTACATGTTCAGTATTGCTTCACTTGCTTTATGGACCAGTGTGTTGGTTTCCCATCGCTGACGTGAGTCCCAGCTGCTCATTACAGCAACGCAAACATATGGGACGCTACCTCAGTGTAGCTGCAGCTATGAGTGAGACAGTAATGGTGGTGGAGCAGACAGGGGTCTGCAACCTGTGGCTCCAGGGCCACACGTCTCCTTAGCCCCTGCCCAGTGGCTCCTTACAGATTTGTCCAAAATTACCACTAAATCAACTAAAAGCAGAAAAAAATGAAGGAAAAGCTGATAAATAGCTACAAATGAACAAAATAAAAAAATTATGAACAATGTAACACAAACTGATCAATACTGAAAAAGTGAACATAAACAAAATTATATAATAAATGACAAATTCTAATAAAAAAAAAAGATTTGAGCATGCCTGAGTAAAATAATCATAGTAAATCAAGTGAGTGAAAATGGATAAAAATTAACAAAACATTCACAAAAATAGTCAAGAATATAAATGAATATTTAAAAAAATGGGGCAACATGGTGGTTAGCCTCTCTGTGTGGAGTCAGCATGTTCTACCCGTGTCTGTGTGGGTAATACCACAACCAAAAACATGCACTAGGCGTTAACTGGTCATTCTAAATACCCCATAGCTATGAATGTGAGTGTGAATGGTTCTATGTGTCAGCCCTGCAATGAACTGGTGACTCAACCAGGGTATACCCCCACCCTAAGTCAGCTGGGATAGGTTCCAGCGCCCTCCCCGACTCCTGCGAGGATTAAGGAGTAGAAAATGAATGAACAAACAAACTAGTGAGCACTCGGCCAGCGCAGACCTCCGCCAATGTAACACATTTCCCCATATGACATTATTAGGAAAATTTGCCCACAGGTAGCACTTAGTGCCACGAAAAGGTCCACATTTCAAAACACTACAATATTCAGCTACAAAATAGAGGTTTAATTTTTTCCTGGTAAGAATATGGTGGATTCAAATTAAAATCTGTGGTCGATTTATCAAGATGAACCCTATGTAGATTGGAGCTGATTATTTTGGACATGCACAGAGTCAGTGTCTGTGTAAGTGAACTGTTTTATGTTTGTCAAATTTCCAGACTAATTTATTCATTTTGTGGATTATTTGGGTAAATCTCAGTTCCAACATCCTCAGTTTTCCTGGGGCTCCTGGGCTCTTAGAACTCCTGAATATCATCCATGATCCTCTTCCATTACTGCAAACAGTTATAGTAACCCATGCTGTTGCCAAAGACTCATTTATACAGATGTACAACATGAAGGAAGTGAAGAATACAAACATGCTCTTACCCTTTTCATTGGTCTACAGCTACAGTGGATCTCAAAAGTCTACACACCACTGTTCAAATGCCAGGTTTTTGTGATATAAAAAATTGACACCAAGATAATTTCACAACTTTTTCCACCTTTAGTGTGACCTGTAATCTGTACGACGCAATTGAAAAAACAAACCGAAACCTTTAAATGGGGAAAAATTTAAAAAACTTAAAATAACCTGGATGCATAAATATGCAAACCCTTAAATTAATACATTGTTGCAGCACCTTTGGCCTTTATTACAGCACTCAATCTTTTTAGGTGGAGTCCATGAGCATGGCACATCTTGATGTGGCAATATTTGCCCACTCGTCTTGGCAAAACTGCTCCAAATCTGACAGATTGTGAGGGCATCTCCTGTGCACAGCCCTCTTCAGATCACCCCACAGATGTTTGATCGGATT
>JAQQAE010006208.1:0-16892 GCA_029823295.1 Pseudamia nigra
ACTTTTGTCAGATTCAAGTTATTTCTGTGACCATTGTGGGTTTTTCTGTCATTTACAGAGGGTACCAACAATTTTATGCACATCTGTATATATTGTGGTAAGAAATGCAGTCAACACAACCATCAAACACTAAAGTGATTTTTTTTTTAGTGTTTAAAGCTGTGAACAAAGCTAATTGTGGCTACTTTGGAGCTTTGATCAAATATGTTGTGGGGTGTTGAACACTGTTTAGTTTACTACATAGTTCCATACATGTTCTTTCACAGTTTGGACATCCTCAGTATTGAGGTACAATTTTGAGAGTGATAAAAATAAAGACAAAACACTGAAGGAGATGTGCACTTTCATATTCTGCTGTCAGTTTAAAGAAGTCTCCATTTGTATTTGTGCTGTATGTGATTTCTAACACTGCAACCACCGTATTCTTTTTCATATCTACATAGGAAAACAAACACTACTCAAAGAAAACACTCCCACATATGTGAAACATATCATCTCTGTGTTGGCTGTTGATTAGAACTGTGGAGTGAATTTAAATGGGGACATGAGAAAACCTTTTGAACAGAGTGTCTCACATCTGAGAACTAACCACAAAAATGAGTTTGTAACCACACTAAGAGGCAGCAACCTTTAATGTCCACTGAACAAACCTCTTGACTGCTTTTCAATAGGCAAGACAGTGTGGCATTATTGATCCCTGTGGCCTGTACAGCTGCTTAACGGAACAATCAAATAGCTGGACATAGATTAGCATACTAAGGAGTTGTGATAAAGAACAGCTTTAGCCTGGGTCATTTTGCCGTCAACTGCTGGCTGGTCTTCTATCGCATTAGACGGATTGTTTTTGAAGACCATCCCACACACTTTCTCTCTGTTGATGTTTGCCTCTTTAGCGGTCAGCGCTCCAACCTCAGCTTCATTTGACTCCGTGGGATTGAAGTGTTTAGATTTTTATTTTTTATTTGAACAATTTCAATCATTTGAAGGAGAATGCAAATGTGCTGTTTTTCCCCTCAATAGTAAATTATTTCTGTGCACTGAGGCTTTTCAGATTGATTTACCCTTTGCTGTTTAAGACTTAATTTTCATTGCTTGATACTGAATATGAAATAGTAAATGTGCTAGCAAAAAAAAAAAAAAGAACAGAATAGAACCAATGTACAGGTGGGTGACAAATGAAAGGAAATAACAGAAAAGACTTGAAGTGAGGTACACAGAAGCCTCCAGACCAGGGTTAATGCTCCTGGGAAATGGATTCTGCAAGTTTTCTCTACTGCTGTGGATGAATGAACACCGCTCCACCAAATGTTTCCCCTCATTACTTTTAGTAGTGGTGGTCCAAGTTGTTTCTTTGCCTGGGGGGAGAGTTTTGACCATGCTGACTATGCCGGCATGCGGCCTTTTGTGTCGTTCACAGAATTGTATATATTTAATAATTAATGCTGTAATACAACACAAAATATGAGTATGTTGTGGAAATTATACAATCATGTCATAGAACTTGGTTTCTTTGAATGATATGAGTGTAATAATGAGGCCTGAAGTAACTATGTTCAAATCTGAGAGTAGCAATGACTGTCAAATATGATCTATTTAAAAATTTAATTAAAATTTCCTCAAATTTTAATATACACTGTAGATGGTAAGAGCTTCAAAGTCTTTACGAGTTTACTTTGAGGAACATTTTTTCTGAAATTGTTCAACAACTTTAAGGTGAGGTTTGTCACAGATTGGTGAACCTCTGCCCATCTTTACATCTGAGGGGCTCGACCGCTCTAAAACGCTCCTTTTATACCCAGTCACGTTTCTGACCTGTTGCCAATTAACCTAATTAGTTCTTAAATGCTCTTTCATTTTTTTCTGATTTGTGCTGATTATTTTTCCAGCCTTTTTGTTGCACCTTTTGTTGCTGCTATCAAATTCAAAATGAGCTAATATTTTCCATGAAATGGTAAAACATCTTATTTTCACATCTGATATGTTGTTTATGTTTTATTGGAAATAAAATATGGGTTGATAAGAATTGCAAATAATCACATTCTGTTTGCATTTACACTCACAACCTTTTTGGAACTGGTGTTATAAATGAAAGTAGCATGCTTTAAAAAGCTGGCACACTTAGACAGCAGTTGAGGAAAAAATTGGCAAAAAACAGTGTTCATAGGGGAGCTAATACTATAATTTTAACATCAAATGTATGTGTGTCTGTATATACAGTATTGTTGTATTCATTTATGAGAAAATGACAAAAAACATCAACCAAATACTCAGCCTCCCCATAGCAAATTATATTGCAATCCAGATCTATATCCAGTTAGTCTTTGAGATTATGGACCAGACAAACAGACAGATCAGATGTTTCATGGGTTCAGGGTAACAAGACACCAAGACCACTCTTTGAAGGTCTCATTCTCATGGTGGAATCAGCCAAGATTGTGGGGATTTCATGACTGATTTGATGTAAACTTCAAATGCAACCAATTTGACATAGTTGCATGTATTGCAGAGAGGCTTATACATTTACACATAACTGGTGCCAACCTGGGACGGTTGTATACACAACCCGTATTTTGAATGTCATATCTCAGTGGCTTGTTTAGTCATTCAATCCATCTCTCAGCAAAATTGACCTATTAATACTTCAAAGAAGAAAAAAATACAAATACGTACCCCCTTTCTGTACACATTTAATCTCCTTAAAGATGATTATTTCAGTGTTTTGGGAAGAAATGTAACCATTTTGGCCATATATGTTGTCCATCATACTCTTGTGTACCTGTTGAAAAAACTACATTGCCATTACATCTTGTTCTTGTCTCATTTCTAATACTATCTGGTTGTAGGTGGTCTCTAGACATTAACACCACACAATATTCACAGGATATAAAACACATATAATTTGCCACACATTAAAATCACTTATCAAGAGTGCTTTGGACATGAATAGATTGGTGCATTCATGGTCTAGTAAGCGAAATCCAGAGGGAACAGATTCTTCAACTTTGTCCATTTTGTTATTACCTATTTCTGTAATGTCTTAGACAACTTGGAAAATTCTGCCAGTTATTCCAGTGGAGTAGCTCAGCGGGAGGGGAGGCGGGGGGTGTAAACTAGCAGCAGAACAGTACTGTGCATAGCTGTATGAAACTAAAGCAGGGCATCGCTGAGAAAGCTCATGCACACTCAGCAGAAGTGCATTACAGCATGTGTGTCATGCAGTCTGGTATAGAACATGATGACACATAGTGATGATGTAGTATAGCCAAGTAATAGTGCTATAGCTGCATTTGGCAAACAACAGCCACTGGGAAGACTGTGCTCAGCGGTGCAGGTTAATGATTTCCCCTCAGTGAACTGGATGTGGAATAATCCTGTAACAGAGAAGAATAGCAGAGCACAACCCCTCAGGACTCTTTCTTCTTCTCTCCCTCCATCCATCTCTCTTTCGTCTCTCTGTCTATCCTCCTGCCCTCCATCCGTCTCTTCATCCTCATTGTGTCTGTAGCATCTGCTGGCGCTCGCTGGTGTCAAAGCGGGGGTGGGGACTTTTCTGACACCACGCTGTACTGTATGTGTGTTTCTGTGTATTATGAAAGACAAATACTGAGTGTGGGTGTTTGCACGAGCATGCGCCTGTGAGCCTCACTGTAATGGTTATAAATGTAACTGTGGGATAATGCATGTGTTGTGCCCGTTCATTAAACCAAACTGTGCAAATGTGGGCACACCGGGACAAGAAAAGGGGGGAGGGGGAGTGAAAGAGAGGCAGTTTGCCTTGCCTGTCTGCCACACCCGGCCCTCTTGCTTCCTCCTCCTACCTTCTCTCTGTCTCTCTCTCTCTCTGTGTGTGTCTCTCTCGCTCCATCTCTCTCTCTCTCACTCCTCCTCTGCCCTTCTAGTCTATCTGCTGGTGTTTCCATGAGAACAGAGTATGGGTATGGGGGGTGGGTGGTTTGGTGGTGCGGGTGACGTGTCTTAACAGCAGAGTGTGTGTGTGTATGCATGTGCACGCCTGATTCTCGGTCATCACTGCTCTCTTTCACACATCTCTCCTGGCAAGAGCTGCTCCTGGCTGTGCCAGAAAACATGCTTTTGGCATGACTGTGGCAGTTTGGACGAGGAGCTCACAGGCTCATAAAATTGATCTGAGATCTACAGAGTGAATAACACAGTCTGCAAGGAATCCTGAGCAATAAGAGAAGACGACTTCCATTTGGGAGGCTCTTTTTTTTTAGTAAAGGCAGCTTCTTGTGTGGGGATGGGGAGCCGATAAAACAGATGGACAATGACTGTGATGAAAAAAATAAAAGTTAAAAACACATCTCTCAGAACAAAATGAGTCTTCTGGTCAGTGATTAAGGGAGAGCCTTTTTAGGGTGGGGCCGTAGCTTTTGCTGGAGCCAGGCTGCAAGAGGGAAAAGGAGGAGGGTGAGAAGATGTAGAAGAGCGAGGAGTGCTGATCTCAACGAGGTGGGGGGGGTTCATCACTATGAGCGAGAGGATGAGGAGGAGGAAAAGGGGAGGTGGAGGAGGAAGAGGGGGACAGTGTGAAAGGAGGAGAGAGGGATGGAGGGAGCGAGGGGAAGGGAGGGGTTTAAAGGGTGGGCTTGTAGTCATTGTCAGGCAGCGAGTAAGAGAGAGAGGAAGAGGTGCACCCAGGCAGATCGACTGAAGAGCGTGTGTGTGCAAACTGGGATGAGTAAATGCACTGGGCGACTTAGCTGTTGATACAGCCAGAAGAGAGAGTGTGTGTGTGCGCACGAAAGCGAGAGAGAGAGAGCGAGAGCGAGAGTGAGAGAAGAAGTGAAAGGGAGAAAAAAGGGAAAGAAAGAAGCAAAGAAGAAAAAGGGAGGATACTACACCTACAACTATGCTGTGCTGCATAAGAAGAACCAAACCGGTAAACTGCTCTGATTTCATTTTAAATCTATATCTCTATAAGACAAAATTATGCCTCTCAATTCTGGGGTTTGTTACTGTTGATCAGGTTGCTTGAGGTGAGATTAGACAAAATATTGGTTTAATTTCCTTTGACTCTGGGCCTCGCTTGTCTTTATAGAAGTCTATCCTTACAACCCAGACACGCCTAGTTAATGTGATTATCCTGCATGAATGGATGTAGCCACAATGAGTCTCAGACCTCACACTGTACTTGCAAGGGGGGCACAAGACTGTAACTCGATCTGGAGCAGATGGGCATTCCCTCATATTGATTATGCTTGAGAAAAAAGTGAAAGGTTATTGAATGGTGCATTATAGTTTCTGTATTCTGATATTGTATCTACTTTTAAACACTCTCTCTTTTAATCAGGAGCTCTACTGAAGTCAGGTCTACCATTGTTAATGATGAGGATCGCTACCAAATAGACCAAACTGTAATGTTGTCTTCATTAATGGCGGAACAGAGGTCTAACTCTGTTTTTTGTTATCTTGAGCAGAAATGGTTGACACAGGAAAGTAAATCTCCACAGTGAGAAAAAAGGGTGGGGTACGGATTGAGTGAGCAGCACCATCATGTCAGTGGCCTCAGGGGAGTACAATGGGAATAAATGAGTCTAAATGGATTATCATAGCCCTCCAGCTTTATAAGTGGATGCTGTCAATGGAGGCTACAATGGAGTGTGCACTCATTTAAAGGGTGTGAAAGGGTGGTGTTGGGTAGTTTCTAATAACCCATGGCTATTCTTTCAGTGCCAGGATTCAGAAAAAAAAAGGTGTTGCATGAACGTGGTTGAATCTGGACGGTGGAGGAGAAGGTGGGACTCTTGTCTGTGGAGATCAGTTCACAAGCTATCATGCTGGTTTTGTGTGTGGTCATGGCTGTTTTCCTGCCTTGATCACAAATAGATTATGATTTTGATCAGAGCCATAATGTACTGGATTCCAACCACACTTAATTGTTTCTTAAATATCAGCCTGGGTGAGTCATTTTAGGTCTGGCAAGCAGGAAGAGAGAAAGAGACAGAAAGAAAGGAGGCAGGGACTGCGAGTTGCAAGGCGTGCAAGAGGAGCAGGATGCAGAGAGGCAGACTGAGAACAAGCAGCAGGGTGGAGTGTAGCTGGTGCACATGGAGGTAGAGGGGGTGAAAAAGATGCAAAAGGAGCTGGAAAGCAATGGTGCAGGGGAGGAGGAAGAGAAACAGAGACTGAGAAGATAGGTGAAAAAAGATTTGAGACAGGGAGGGAGGTTGTAAGGTGTGGGGGAAGGTAAGAAACAGACAGGCACGTTGCAAAGCAGAAAAATAATTGAATCTTAATGGTGGCAGGAAAACTAAGTGCAAATGTGCTGGTGGTGACAGAATGAGGGACGATTGTTGGAGGAGTTGAGCGTGCACGATGAGGAAGATCAGAGGAAGTGAACAGGAAGGAATAGGAGCCGGCATGGTGCACACTGCAGCCATGTGGGTGAGGCACCGGCTTTTTCAGCAAGCTTTTCCCACATAATGCTGTCACTGCCTCAAGCATGCGTGTTTCACCAAAGGGAGAACTATCCTCCTGGGCTGCAAGCACTTATATGCCTGCTTTTGAGGAGCAGATGCATGCATTAATCTAGGCAGATTCTGTGGCTTTTAATCATGGATGAGCAGGGAGCATGGTTTCTAGCACTAACACTCAAGAATGTCCTGTAGCCCCAGCTCTTGTTTTATTATTACTTTTATGCAGTTTAGAGAAAAAAAAACATTCTGAATCTTTAATCAGAAAACTTCCACTTGTCATCTTCTTAAGCACTGGGATATGACTAAGAGGTCCATCTTCTTAGTCATATCCCATCTTTTTAGGGTTAGGACTTATATCAAGTACAACACACTTCTTTCCATCCAAGTCTCTTCCTAGTACCTTTCCCAAATCCTTCTAGCACTAGGAGCATCCTTGTCTACTCTCCTTAGCCCCACCTCTACACTCACCTTGAACCCTAATTATTAGTCGACCAAATTTCAAATCAGTACCAACAGACTGTTTTCTCTAATGTGATGCATTCTATGTAGCCACAGCCCACATCCCTGCTTCCAACACCATGTCCAACCTCACCCCCCTTTCTGAATCTCCTCTTGCCCTCTCTTCAGACCCCACTGCCTCTTACCCCTTCCTCATCCCCAACCCCTTCTGAGATCAGTAGCGATTGCAGAGCCTTTGTTCAGGCAGAGAGTCACTGTAATTGAATTAAAGGCTGCTCCAGAGGATGTAATGATACTGGCATATGGCCGCTTATTAGCTGCTGCAGAGCATCTTTTCCCGGGCCGCCGTAAAGGAAACAGTGCATCCTAAAACGTTGCTCATCAATTCATTGTGAAAGGAAAGAATAGAGAGAGAGAGAGAGAGAGAGAGAGAGAGAGAGAGAGAGAGAGAGAGGGGACAGCGAGCGGGGGCAGTGGCAGCCACCACCTGAGCCCCGCTCTCCCCTTCTGCAGGAGATAGCTGGCTAAAAGGGTGTGGTGCTCCGCTGTGTCTGCATGTGTGTGTGTGAGAGAATGAGTGGGTAGCAGTTTGCACAGTGAGAAATAGAATGAAAGACACCAGAAACAGAGCAGAGACATTCAGCTGTAGCAGACAGCAGCCAGTCTTAGCTCTTTGGTGTTTGGAGACTTTTGCAGAAAAGCAGACAGCCATTGAAATCATGCTGGGATTTTCAGGAGAGAGATGTTGCAGGAAGTATCTGTGCCACCAGTAGGGTAATGCTCTCTGTGTGCCTTTCTGAAAACAGGTTTAATATGATACATGTTTGGAGAGTTTTTTTTAAATGAAATTTTTAATCAGTTATTCACTTTACAATTTAATTACAGTACTTAGAATGTTAAGATTTACCAACATTTAAATTATTACAGATCAAAGTGATTTACATAAAATACATTTAGCAGCTGCACCTGTTGGGTTTTGATAAAAGCGTCTTCATTATGAATCTTAAAATTTCTCTCTCTCTTGCTGGCGGCACTGCATTTAGTCCAAAGCTGGGCGGAGTAGGGAAGTGAAAAGGGAGTCTCCTGCTTGAATGGAATAAAACCAGAATAAAACCAAAAAGCCTTATTACATGCACGCCTCGCATGTGCATTAGCATGAGCTGTGGTTCTGTGGTAATTCAACCAGCATTTTCCACACGTCTACACAGTGTTTCCCCCCGTTTTGCGTGTCCCCCCACCCTCTTGAAACAAGTCCCTAATGGCCCTGGCAATGAGGCAGTGAAAAGGTGGTGGATTGTTACTCTGTGTCACCATGGGGGGATGGTGTGTGTGCATATGTGTGTGGTTATGGATCTGTCGGTATAGCCATTGACTCTGGGGTGTGGTTCTCACGACAGCCAGTGCCCACCCCAAGGACAGACACAGACAGCGAGAGAGAATAGACTGCAGCTGATAGACAAAGCTCTAAAAGACACATTTAGCTGTCAGATAATGTACTGAACACATTTTAGCACCAGCCATGTATCACCTTTACAGGCAGGAAGGCACAAAGGTTTGTCCTCTGCTGAATGGCACCGATGTATTTAGATAAATTAACTTTTGAGCTATTGTACATTGAGATTCTGAATGTGTATGTAGCAGTCATTACATGTCAACTACATCGTGTTTGAAGCATCTTTTACTGGAAGGATTTGATTTTGCAACAGTATAATTTCATTCCTCAAAATTGAAAGTTTCATATCCAGTAAGACAGAAAAATGGAAACATTCAACTTCTTGCTTAATTAAAAGCCAAGCAGGAAAAAAAATGGTACTGTACTACGTCCACGGCAACCAGATAGGCCTTGTTTAAAGAGGAAGAACTGCAGGCTAATTGTAAAATGTCAGCTGATTAACCTGATAATGCAAATGTTTTGATTTACTGCAAATTAATCAGGAGAGAGTCTAAACAGTCATGCAGTCTACGTGTAAAGCCTTAACAGGAGTGTACCTTGTGGCCTGCCGTACCTTTGGGAGGTGCTGCTGTATTTATGAATGAAAATGTGTGCCGCACCGACACCAATTGCCTGCAGGGGGTACGTGATCAGGGTTCAATTAACACACTTCAAAATGCTATTCTTAAGGGATTTGCAGTAATGTTTGTGTTTAGATATACAAGCTTTTAATAAATTGTGGCCATTACAGCATGTCAGTCATTTAACACTCGCATACTGTCTGTTACAGGTCAATAGTGAATCTATGGTCCATGCAAGAAGCAGCCGGAAAGTCACAGCGTGGCATTTTTTGAGGGTGACAAACAGGCAAATATCAATAATTCAAATGATGATGCTACATTTGCGGTCAAACAATGATGCCGATCTTTCTTCTCCTCCTTTCTCTAACTGATATGAGATCACTTGGCTTTGCTGGTATTTTATTACATTTGCACCCACACACCCAGGTCTCTAAAGTAAATGACATCCTCTTCATTCCAATAATGATGTCATACCCCATATTCCCAAACACACTCATCCATTGCTTTCTTTTGCCTCTATGTCTGGCTCACTGCAAGTAGCCAGTAAGTAATTCTATTTAGAGTTAAGTGCTTGGGTCAAATTTTGGCAATTGTAAGCACCCGTGAGATCAGATGTAATAAAATTGCAATAAGTCACCAGAGACCTGCATATTATTAAGGGCAGAGGGTGTGCCGGTGATGCTTTGTCTGTTTTTGCTTTAGATAACTGCTCTAATAGCAGACATTTGCAAAAGTTTATTTTCACATTTAATAGCTGAACATTAAACAAACAGCTCTAGTTCAGGTTTGAAGATAAATCAGTGTAGTGAGTAGTTTATTTCTCTCTAGGTAGAACAGCAATGAACAACAATATTGTGCTGTTTTTTAAATTAACACATGGTTCTGAAGATTACTTGAGAAAATGGTTTATATTAGGAATTGCATGAAGGCCTTGGGCAGGATTTACACCCAAAACCCCAGAGATGAGATGTGAATAAAGGGACAGGGGGTGAATATACCAACATAGACGAACCTTGGTCTCAGTGTTCCAATATTGCACTGACACAGTGACCCTGAAGAAGACGTGTTGGTTAGAGCCTGTGGCTCTTAAATCATGTCACAGAGACATGATGCCTCACACAGACAGCTGTCCAAGTCAAACCTCATATCCAGCATAATGACACTCTTTGACACAAAGGGATTCAAGGGTAGATTGAGATGGAACTGCATTTTGAAAGCAATTTTCACCCATAGTCACTGACCTTAAACAAGACATCACTGCTGGGTGACACAGGCCATCGGCCTTAACACATGCGCACACACACCCACTCACACACACTCCACTGCCCCCTGCCAGCACCACACCCTTCTGCATCCCACACAACCCCTCCTTAGCCATGCCGATTGTCCCACCTGATTTATGAGTTCCTATTGGCTCGCTCCCCTGAGAGGTCAGGTGTACTGCCAATCACGGTGACATATAGTGTTTCATAGCACCAACCAGCAGACAGCGCTGTGATGAGTTAGCACTCTGGTTGTCAAGGTAACCTTTGATGGCTGGGAGGGGTATGGCAGTGAATGCTGAGGAGATGCTCGCAGGCAGCTCGTTCCCTAGCAGCCAGAACCGTGGAAAGCTACTGTAACAAGTGAATAGAGATTTGCTCATTATTTTGAGAAAGAGCTTACATTTTATGGTTAAACATTTGAAGACATCATTAGTAACAAATCCAGTAAATATAAATGGATGTTGAAAATCCTCTACATTCAGATATAAATATTCACTTAATCTTTTTCCAGAGCCATTATCAAGGACAATATCAACCTCTCGTCTGGGCTGAATAAACATGATAAATACCTAGAGCCGTTTTATGTGCTTCAAATCTCAGTGTATCCAATTTATTATGTGAAGACAATTAACCTGAACACACACACATGCAGGCACACACACATCTTTGCCTTATGATTCACAATGGCTATAAATCTTCCCAGTCCGGTCTATTACAAGCTATAGAGTCAGGATATTGTCAAAGATCTGACTTTCTGCAAAGGCTTACCTGAAAGAACTCAGTCACTCCCACTCTGATTTGCAGTCTTCTCACATCTTTATCATTTGGTCTCACTGATACTGCACTGCCAGCATGCCAATTTATGTTTGCTCCATGTTGCTTATTCACATTCATTCAAAGTGCACATTTCAAGCTTATGATTAGTTGATGTTTGGCTGGAGGATATTTTACCTTGGTTTATTTGCTGTTTCATTTTGATTGTATTGATTCAGTTTGTTTGCCACTTTCTGTGCTCATCATTCATTCTTTTATTTCATTTGATTTCTTTTCATTAGATTTATAAGACTCATAACACAACCTACTATTTGATGGACAGCTATGGATCCGGTTACCAAAGGTAATATGATGGACCCCTTTTCAATATTATATTCTGTACTGTCAAATTCCTTCCCTTTTTCCTCATCTAGTCCTGCACATGAACTAATGTTTAAACCAGACCTGATATCCTAACCCCACAATTCTCTGTCTGCAACTCTACAGTAATGTTTATACATAAACCAGTTTATAACTTAACAGCAAAATACCTCTAACAATATTTCATGTCTTTTTCTTCAGACTTTCATCTCATAATGTACAGTATCATATGTATTTCTTTTACAGTACTGGGTCCAAATAAAATATGTCGGGAAGATGTGATTTTTGGGATGATAATCTTCAATCTTCACTACAATAGAAGGATACTTTTATGAGTTTTAGTATTATACACAATATAGTTTCTAGCCAATTCCATTTGATTGTTTCCATACCTTATAGTAAATATTAAACAGATATATCTGTCCCTTGGCTATCAGGTGGAGAAGAATGAGGAGGCTGACCAGAAGATTGAGCAGGATGGCACCACCAACAAACCTGAGGACAAGGCTCATAAGGCTGCTACCAAAATACAGGCCAGCTTCCGTGGACACATAACTCGGAAAAAGATGAAAGATGGAGAGGAAGAAAAGGAGGAAGACAGTCCTGCTGCTGCAGAGGCAACAGAGAATGGAGAGGAGGAAAAGAAAGCAGAAGGTGAGGAAGCACCTGCAAAGCAGGAGGAGGCTGCAGGAGAGGAGGCAAAGAAGGAGGAGACAAGCCAAGCTAAAAGTCCAGTGGCAGATAAGCCAGGTAATTCTCCTGCAGCACCATCTCCTGCAGATGCAGCAACGTCTCCAGTAGCAGCAGCACCTGCTGCTACCTCTCCTACGACTGCAACAGCGCCCTCTGACCCTCCAAAAGAGGAGCCAAAAGCAGAGGAGAAAGCTGAGGAGAAGCCCAAAGAGGTGGAGGTCCCAGCAGCGGCAGCCAAGAGTCCCACAGTTGAGGACAAAAAGGAGGAGAAGAGTGAAGAGAAAAAGGAGGAGGCCAGACAAGCCGATGTGCCTGCTGCTGTCAGCCCGACAGCTGAGAAGGAGGAGCCTAACCAAACAAAAGATAAACAAGGTATGCAGGCTTTAAATAGCTTCAAATATCAATTTATTAAGGAAGACTTTACTTACTCATATCCATATGTAAAAACAGCTCACCTAGATTTGAAGAAGGACCAGCAGCTTCTATCTGTAAATAGTGAATAATAGTTATGCAGGGGCACTGAGTTCAGAGACAAACATAATGTGAGCCTCTCTAACCAATCAAAAAGCAATTATGTACTGTAGTGAACTGATAGAGAAGAATACCTTTGCCCAGAGTGTGCTTGGCAGGCACTATAGGAAATAAATGCTCCACGAATCTTAGGGATTTAAAGACCTTTGGCAGTGCTCCAGTATTCACTGGTTAACACAGGGATGCAACTCAATATTAAATTAGACAGTCTTGTAACTCAGCTCTGCAAGATGGAAACTTCATACTGATGAAGCAGAAACTGTGATAGAACCACAGGACTGGACATAAACGATTAGCTGCTCAACAGTGGTATTTTGAGTTCATGCTATCAGTTTGCAGCATCAGTGTATAGTCGGGAGGCTGTATTGTTTGTTGAATGGATATGCAACTTGTTTGAGAGTCCTGAAGGCTCTGTTCATCTCCAGGTAGTATTGCTACAGTTTTTCATTTGAATGAAAATAGCAATGAGGTGAAAATTAATGATCCCATTAACATCTGGGTACACATTACAGCAGGTCAAAATGTTTGATGGAGTAGTCGGTGTCTGGAGCTAATAGATTTCAGAGTAAACCACCGTATGACGTCTAATTATAGCAAAAGCATCTACCTCAGCAGGAAGTGAAGGACGTGAGATGACGGTATAAGATAATAAAACCCACTCTTACAACATACACTTAACATGAACTTATATTTCTGGTCCAAGGACTCTCAGACTGGGTCAAACAGGTAGTTAATGGAGCATGCTCAGTGTCGAGTAGGTGTGAGTGTGAGGTAGGAGGGACATACACACCAACTGGAGAACTACATGGAAAGTAGGTCACCTAGGCAGCACCGGCTCCCTGTTGTCATAGTTACCGCCTCGATGGGATAGCTGGCCTGTATGGATAACAGGTGTTCTGATTTAAATGAATGATTAATGATCCTTACTGGTCACGATCTGTCATAAATAAACAGAACCTGACAAAACAACTGCTAATTAAAAATCCAGTGTCATCCGCAATCTGCTTTACGAACTGAACTTCCACTCAGAAAGCAGATGAATATTTATTACTTTTGTTGGAGTCACTTGGTTAACATTTGTTCGTACGTAGAAGGACGCCAGGTAATGTGAACGAATAATGCATGAGGCAATATGAGTATGATTCACATTCTCCAAAAGGCATCGACTCTGTGACCGGTTTCATTTAGTTACATGTGGCCATGTTGTTAACCGTCACTGTGTGATGCCTCCTAAAAAAAGAATGAAAAATACTCATGAACAGTGAGAGTAACTTGTGTTTTTCTTCATATCTGAGCTACATATTAACAGACTTGTGCTGTCCTACAGAAACAAAGAGCAGTAACTCTACAAACAGTGAAACACAGAAAAATGACTCAAAGTTTTTACACTTTCGTGATTATTTGAATATTTTGTGTTTATTTTGAACAGTTTCTTGATTCATTCAGCTTCCTATTTTGTTTGTTTTAATTTTTTTTGTTTGTTTATTTTATAATTTGTTCATATTTTCTCATTTTTTCATGCTATTTAGCTAATTATCTTTGATTTTGTTCATTTTAAAAAAAATTTTACTTCCAATATTGCTTGTTTTCTTTATTTATTTGTTTGTTCATTTTACTTATTTTATTTCTTATTTTGTTGATTTTGCTTCTTTTTCTTAATCATTTTATTCATTTTACTTTTTATTTTGCTTATTTTTGAGTTCTTCAATATTTGATTTATTGTTCTGCATCTTTATTAATTTGTTATTTTTGTTTCCACATTTGTTCATTTATTTGATAATTTTGTTCATTTTGTATATAGTTTTGTTGATAATTTGTTCAGATTTCCTCATTTTTATTGTTTTGCTCATTTTCTTGAATATTTTGTTCCTTTTGCTTCTACTTTTGTTGATTTTTGATCATTGTATTCAATTTAGTTTTTATTTAGGTGACTTTGCTTCATTTTTTTGATTATTTTGTACAGTATTTTGTGAATTTTCAGTCAAAACACTGGGGAAAATGAAACTAAACTCCACTGACTCGCTGACTTAGTGTTTTTGCACTATTTTTAGTTAGTGTAAATCTGACACCTCATTTTCTCAAATGACTGAGTCAAGACACTGTCACAAAATAAATCAGATGTCACAGAATCCAATTCCTGTCTTAACTGCACTTTTTTTTTTTTTTTTACCAAATGTGGAGTTATTGCAGTTTGCCTTTGTCATATATTTATACTGATATGCATCTACACTATATGTACGCAAGTACTGAGACACCTGACTGTTGCACCTGCCTAAACTTGGACACATCCTCCCAGACCCTGATGAATCCTTGCCATGTCTGAACTGTTTTTAATTTTTAATTGTGAATAAGCAAAAATAAACATTGGAATTAATACTATAAACAAAGTAGACAATAAAATTTACAAAAATAAATATGAGTCAGAGTCACTGGACGATGAGTTAGCCCAGTTAGGATGTTTGATGATTCTAAACCCCACCGCTGTTCTTTTTCGTTTTAAATTTCTTGTTTCTTTATTATTTTGGTCATTTTTGTGCCTTTAGTGTACTGTACTATTAATTTTGGCTCATTTCATTATTGTATTGCTTAGTCTTGTTCATCAGTTCAATGCTGACTGCTCAGGTCAGATGGATTTGGAAAGACCTGTAGGTGTCAATACTTTTGTCTATATAGTACAGGAGTGGGCAACTCCATTCTCGAGGGGCGCTGTGCTGCTTGTATCCACCTGTCTCTGCTGTTGACGACTTGGATCAGGTGTGTTCAGTCAATCAGAAGCTGGAAGATACAGTCAGTAAGGCAGAAAGAGTTGGAAAACGAGCAGGGCTTAGAAGTCATAGTATAACGCCAGCCCTATAATGCATATTTTATTAGCACATTTAATTTGAGCCTGTTTTCAATATAGTACTGTCTGCTCGACTTCTGCATCTACTATTTCTACTCTGGATTTGATGCCAAGCATTTTGTTGTCGAGTACTTGCACGATAACATCAAGTCTAATCTGTTTTTAAGCTGTGCAGTGAACTATGCATCGTGCATTCATTAGCATTGACTGGATGGAACAGTCAAACAACAAACTGTTTTCCCATCAGAAGTTCCTATATTCAAATATAGACCACAATTTTTGTCAGTAGTATCACCGGTGTAGGTAGCTGGATCTGATTTCAGAATAGCATAGATGACAGGCTTAGTGAATTGCATGAAATTGCATTTGCGTCACACAGCACAGTGGCGAAACGGAAGGACATTTTCAAGTCTGTCATAGTGGCTAACAAGCTAATTACCATTTACCTGGAAGATGTGCTATGACTCACGCTGTCTTCAGTCACACATGAGTACACGCTCCAGCACAGACAGGATCACCCCCCTTCTTTGTTTTTCCCACTTTTGCAATCGCACTTACATCTATATGCACTCCTTCACCCTAATCTCCAGTGCAATGATGTCATTCTGTGATGTCTCCACTTTCTATTTAAGGAGTATGAGATCATGGTGGCATGACTTCACTCCTCTCACGACACTCAAACTACCCTATGAAATAAGCATTGTGGTTTGTATGTGATCATTTCTTACCAGAAGTCAAAAACAAGTTAATTTAGAGGTAATAGTTGGACACAATATTTATCATTTCGCAGAAGCATGAACATATGCCTCTAAATTACAGTTCAACTAGTCATCTACTTTACGTAATTGACATAGTTCTTCAGGTGTAGGTTGTGTTTGAATACTACAAGTGTGTTATTAGTTACAGTGCATCCGGAAAGTATTCATAGCGCTTCACTTTTTCCACAATTTTTTATGTTACAACCTTATTCTAAGATGGATTAAATTCATTTTTTCCTTCAAAATTCTACACACAACACCCTATAATGACAATGTAAAAAAGTGTTTTTTGAAATTGTTGCAAATTTATAAAAAAATAAAACATCTGAGAAATCACATGTACATATGTATTCATAGCCTTTGCTTAATACTTTGTTAATTCACCTTTGGCAGCAATTACAGCCTCAAGTCATTTTAAATATGTTGCCACAAGCTTGACACACTTATCTGTGGGCAGTTTGGTCCATTCCTTTTTGCAGAACCTCTCAAGCTCCACCAGGTTGAACGGGAAGCGTCAGTGCACAGCCATTTTCAGATCTCTCCAGAGATGTTCAATTGGATTTGGATTCAGGTCTGGGCTCTGGCTGGGCCACTCAAGGACATTCACCCAGTTGTTCTGAAGCCAGTCCTTCCATATCGTGGCTGTGTGCTTTGGGTCATTGTCCTGCTGAAAGATAAACTGTCGCTCTGGAGCAGGTTTTCATCCAGGATGTCTGTGTACATTGCTGCATTCATTTTTCCCTCTATCCTGACTAGTCTT
>JAQQAE010006209.1:0-16892 GCA_029823295.1 Pseudamia nigra
TATGATGAAAATTACAAACCTCTCTTATCTTTTTAAATGGGTGAACTTGCACATTTTTACATTTCCCAATAATTATTTTCCCCACTGTAATTAAATGAAATCACAGACCTACAAAGAAAAATGTCTTGTCTTTTTTTGTTTGTTAAATTTCTTTTATTCAATAAATGTCTCAGTGGTTGTTAACATCCCCTCCTCTCCTTAGCTTGATGGGGTGAAAAAGATCTGCTGCTCCCCGGGACAGAGGAGACCTCATTTTTATATGTGAATGGCTGTGAACACCGCTGAATGACACACTACAAAGGTTGGATGTGCTGCTGCCCTTTCTCTCTTAAATGGTACGTTGGCATTTAGCTTCACACGTGTCAGCGGAACACTCACCTCTCAAGTATTTGCACCCAAAATGTGTGGAAGTGTGTGCACCCACATTAAGATGGAGGATTTTTATCAGTTCCCAGAAACAGGAAATAAGGGAAAGTGTGTGTGTGTGTAGGTGTGTGAGGGAGAGAGAGAATGATGACAGAAGTGAGCAAGAGAACAGATTCGTATGCACATTACATTTCACAGAAAGACAATTTACATTTTGAGTCCATATTATGTTAATTTTGAGTGGCCTCTCCAGATAATTCTATTACATAGACAGCTCTCCCATGTCGTCTAGGGCAGAAACATCATTTCACCCTGGAACACACACCTGCTGATGAGCTGCGCAACATGACGTGAAACAAGGGCTAAAGGCAGGTGGGTGTGTATCTAGGTCGTGTTTGTGTGTGTTTGTTCGCCGGCGAAGAGCAACTTATCTAAATGACTTGCGATTCACTGAAATGGTTTATCAGTTTCTCTCTTAATACAGGATGTGCTGCTAGTGACACACACAAAGCATTACAATAGGAAACCATATACCATATCACGGCAGCAATCCCAAACGTACCCAAACTGCTGTAATTCCCTGTCATTCTCTTCCACTGATGGCACCGCTGCTCGATGCTCAGCTTGTGAACTGCATGCTCGCCAAGCTTTGATTTGCAAAAGGAAGAGAATAATACAGCAAATATAAAGACATACAGTCAAACAAAAATAGAATAATTATTGATACACAAGATGGCAGTGTGGAATTCAAAAATGGACTGTGTGTGACTGATCTAATGACAAAGAACTTCTAATGAAAATTATATAATATCGTTCACTTTTTGTCTTGATGGATTTGGATGGGTTAAGATATTATGTGGTTAAATGGTAGTAAATCTAATGGCATATAACAAAATTAAGTTGATTTTTTTAAACTGGCAATTAAGATTATTTTATAAAGCCTGAGTAGTTCAGACAAGTGCAGAAGTCCGTTCTTAAGCCTTACACACCCCTAAAAAGCTGCACCTTTGAGTCCATTATGCTGCAGTGCTCAAGCTACCGACACTCACCTTTAAATCCAAAAAGTAATCTCCTCCACCTCCCCAACTTCCTCCTCAATTAAGCTGAATAAATAACATTTATATAACAAACTCCAAAGTATATTTCTTGTATATTCTAGTTGTTATATAAAATCATGACACTCGGCTCAGATCAGGCGTCCTGATAGAAATCTTGTAATTTATTTTCCTTCTTGTTTTTACCGATTTGGATGAGATTTGTATTGCATGGTTTTGCAAGACAGATACACAGGCCTCAAGCAAGTCAGATTTTTCCAAATTTTTGTACTTGAGGAATGTCAATTTGGTTTCAGGTTCTTCAGAAGATGAGGCTTGTTATATGGGTCCAGAATTTATGTGGTTAAAAATATGGTCAAAATCTGTAAATGACACTCGACTTCTCCCATTGGAACGAATGGAACAGAATCTGCCTCTAGCGTCCTAAAGAAGCTGGACAGTTGAGACACCCATGTGATATTGATAGAGGAAGTTATTCACTGGTGGACTGTCTTGTTTTCAAAGGTATTTGCCATTTGTCTGGGTAGTTGTAATTATTCATTCTTCCACTATCTGTGTAGTGCCATTTTCAAAGTCCTTCTCACTACATGAAAAAACACCAACAATCCCAGAATTGGCAACTACACCGTGAAAAGTGTTACCAAATGTCTTTTAATGTGGCATTTTTGTTTGGAGGCTGTGAGGAAGAAGCATTTTTAGAAGGGTTGCAATGGTTTTTGTATTTGTACTGAATGCAGAAGAAGAAGAAACACAAAGACATGAAGAAGTGTAAGGTAACAACAGCTAATTTATGTGACACACAGGAACCCAAAGCAGCCCCGTTTGGTGACAAGCAACATGGCTCAGCTTTCCCGGGTGCAGCTCGACAACTGTGGCCACATGTCTTGGTAACCTGGCTAATAATAACAGTATGATTTGTTGACTGTTAATGCAGCCATGAGGGGGGGCACAAGCCAGTTTTTTCTTACGCCAGTCCCAAGACCGGATAAATGCAGAGGGTTGTGTCAGAAAGGTCATCCGATAGTGGTAGTAGGATGCTGAGGTTGGAATGGACAGGCAGAAGGCCTAGAGGAAGACCAAAGAGGAGATTTATGGATGTGGTGAAGGAGGACATGAAGGTAGGTGTTGTGAGAGAAGAAGTTGCAGAGGATTGGGTGAGATGGAGGCAGATGATTCGTTGTGGCGACCCCTGAAGGGAGCATCTGAAAGGAAAAGAAGAAGATGATTTGTTGACTGTTAATTTATTTCTTGGTGATCAGAACCTTTGAGTTACACAAGCTGGCATTTAACATCAGCCCCCATAGCCTTCTATTGTTTACAAAGAAAGCAAAGCTGTATAGCTAAACTGTTCCTTTCACCCCGGAAGCTCCAAATAAATCCACATCCAATTGTTTCAGAGAGATGGCTCCCCATGCAAAATCTCTTGTTTTTGTTCTGAAATAATTACAGACTATTTTGAGGTATGATGGGTGTAAAGCTAATCAAGAGCTACCTAAGAGTAAAATTAAATCACTGCAAACGAGCATCACATGGGTACTTAACTCTTTCCACCCCCGTATCAAGGTCTAATTTTACCAACACTCATGGCTCCTGCCTCCTAATCAATGAATAAAACTACACATCCTCTACACCTTTGTAATTGTCAGAATCTCAGCTAAAAATGTAGTGAAACCAATTCCTGTAATTCTGTCTTTAGTGCTCAACTTTACAAATAAAATTCTTTCAATGATGAACTAGTTAACTCTTTCCCTACCTTTGATGAGTTAGCCCTTCACTCATGAGAAAAAAGCTTTCCGCCAATGACAAGTTTTTCCAGTAATCTGTGTTTTGGCAGTTATCATGTCAGTGGCACCTTTGCACATATTGTCAAAAAATATGACCTGAGGTGAAAAGACAAGCAAAGAAGGAGATCTGACAGGAAAAGGAAGGAGGGGATGCTCAGTGTTTACTACATGGTTTACTATGGATTTAATGTGAAGTACTGTGCAGCACCAGTGTTACATTGTGTGCTATATAAAACATAAACAGCAACTGACAGTGAAGCAAACAGAAACTCCAACAGACAAAGAGGTGAGGGGAACAGTAGGAGACATGATGATCTGAACAGATGTGCAAGTAAGAGGCATGGACATGGCAAATATCAGACCTGAGCAACATGTGTTGACCTGCAATAAAACTGTGGTAAAATACACAGAGAACCAGTTGAAACATGTATGACAACATGACAGAGACCGAGATAAACAACTGAGGCCACTTCAAAACTCAAAAAAAAAAACCGTTAAAGAGCATGAACTGATGCGGGAGTGACTTACAAAGACAAGAGAGGAAAAAGTATGGAGACAGAGACAAGAGACGTGAGGGACCTCTCCCAGATGTGGAAGACGGACAGAAAACTGTTAATGTGGACAGAACAGGACTGAGATGTAACAAATAACACAGTAGATAGGAAATAGTATGTCTCACAAAACAATGAATGTGTTTGACAAAAATGCATTTTTCTCAGTTTTTTGTTCACAATTCTGTCATTTTATGAAAATGACCAATATTCCAATTTGGCTATTAGAAGACAAAATGAAGGTAGAATAAAATAGATTTCTGCGACTGAAATCTGAAGGTCAGTTTTTTTTTTCTTTTGAAATTTTCACTGTCTCTCTACTTTTAAAGAAACATTTTCTGTGGATCTTGAAAGATGAGTAAAATCATCAAAAAAGCTGGCAGTGGCTAGCAACTTTTTCATAAAATGCTGGTGGGGAAGGAGTCTACATTTTTTATGATGCACTGGCCAGTCAACATTCTTAATAAAAACAAAGCAAACAAAGTATTTTGGGATATATACTACATGTACACATACAGCTTTGCATATTTAGTATTCTAAAAAACCTTTGTTTTTGAATTACGCTCGTGCTGCCTCCATTGTACTCTCACCCATGAATATTAGTCATACTGAAAATGTACTGCTATAGTATATGTGCCTAACCCCTGTTTATCCACTTGTTTGACTGTGCAATGCTGCTGTCACGAAAAAATAATATTTATACCTACTCTGCTTCCCTATAATTATTGTAATTCTCCTCTTTTTCTAACAAAGGATCTATTTTTTTCTGGAAAATACAACTGTCAGGCATTCTGACAATTTTGTTGTGTCGGGCTGAAAATAAAGTCTGAGCCCTCTGTGTTTCTCTGCGGCCTGTCAGAGGCCACTTTCTCTGGCCTCTCCATCTCTCTGAGCTAGTAGGGATCATTAATGAAGTGGCCTTCTCATGGATATTGACTAGCCTGTCAGCTAGCCTGCCACACTCACTAATAGGAGCCATTGGTCTTGGCTTAAGACCTGACAGAGGAGAGGCTGAAAAGGAAGAAAATGAGTGAGCATGTTCCTTCACCTCAAGGTAGGTTTTTGGCTTCAGCCTTCAACCAGCAAAGTTTGAGTCTGGCTAGGGTGCAGCCAAGGTTTCTCTTCCCATAAGTGCAGAAAACTTCCTACGCTGAGAAAGACTTACTGTGCGATGCCTTATCATGTCATGAATGCTTGTAGACTTTAAGCAAAGTAGTAGGTGTCATTGTGCAGTGCAAGCCAAGGAGAGCTCATTAAAACAGATGTGATGGTAAATTGGCACTCTTTAAAGCCTGAGGGTTCCTACAACTTTAAGCGAATTTAAGTAATAATATGTGACATTTTCATATAAATAAGTGGCCATGTACTGTATGAGCAGATGAGATAACAGTGGTTCACTGTTATCAACGTCATTCAGTCCAGTTCATACAATACTGGCTGAAAAGTTTGAGTAAACAAGCGCCTGGAAGTGTACCTGTGTGGTAAAAGCCATCAGTAGCAGGGGAAATATCCACACTAAATTCACATATCTGACTCATTAAATGGTAGATGATATGTTTTTTGTTTTTTTTTTGTGTGTTTTTTGCTCAAGTTCCCTATTTTGTGTGTCTGTTGTTGGTTCTGAGACAGCAGTACACCTAAAACAGCAAGTGAGAGTGTACATTATGACATTATGAATGTAATACAACTGCGTTGCTTCTGTTTAGAAGGTGATGCCTAATACTGTATAGCTTAAATAACATCCATGCATGTAACCATATGTAACTTGATGTAATGTATCAGAACTAAGAGATGTGAATTAGCCAGTCATGTTCTTCATTTGTGACAAACAAATGAAGAACATGAAGCATTAATGCTTCAATTTCCATTAAGGGACCAAACATACATTCACTGCTGATATTTCAGTGTCAGCTGGCCTTTGTATTTTTCAACTTAGATTTTTCCTTGACTTAAGTGCACTTGTTCAAGCCAAAGGAAGTCTATATTTCTCTCCTGGGACATGAAAATAAATTACTTAAAAATAGAGCGCAATTAGACTACAAACAAAATAGCAATGCATGGACTTATTACTTCATTGTATATTGTTAATTTAATGCTGGTTTTTACAAAAAATATGCAGGTTTTTTTAAATTATCAAAACTATCTATAATAGTGATGTTTTTCCTATGGTCCACCAATTTTATATGGTAGAAAATAAATTTAACTACATCATTATCATCATTTTCAAACTAAAATAGTACAGTTAAAGCCATATATAATAATGTCCTTATTTGTAAGGCATAGCCTAATTTTACCACCTATTCTTAACAGTAGCAGCTCATCTAAACCACATCCTTTACTGCTTTTTATAAGGATATATAAGTCATACTGAAGAAGATAAGTTTGGCCTATTGGCCCTCAGCAACAGTCCCAGTTTCTCATGTGGCCCCTTGGGAAAATTAATCGCCCACCTCTGTATTTGACATATAAATTTGTTTATTAGTGCTGCTTTCAGAGTAAGTTTTTCATAACAGGGAATAGGCAAATACTTACTCTTATGAAAAATAGGAAGTTATATAATTATAATTCAGAACAACAGATACAGGGACAAATAATATCCAGTAGTAGTTATACTCACACTGAGCAGAGAATATTAAGGTTATAATGCATGTGAAACAACTTCCACACTTTAATCATTAAATCAAAGTTAAGACTTCACTGACTGAAAACTGTTAAAACCTCATAGCTGTATGGTCGTGCAGATTAGTCATGATTTAAATTTTTATAATGACTAATGAAGAGATGTTAATATATTAACAAGCAATTAATGGTGAATCAATTTATCTTATTATGACAGTCTTGCCTATGTTGTTATTGAATGTATACCCAGTTTAACCAATTCAAACACATGTAGCTATTACTAAAAGCCCTGATTTGTTTGATTTTCAGTGCATTGAAGTACAAAGTCAACATGAAGCATGTATTTGATTTGCACTTTTGATGTGGGCGGTGGATCTACAAGGAATATCTGCCAACAACTAAAATGAATATATTCCTGTTTACTTTATACATAGCACACAGGGAAAACACATCCCATAAATGGTGAGGATGACTTCTCTTTCACCAAATTGCACTCTGGTTGTGTGTGACATGACATGTTGCAGTTTTATGCTTCATACAGTACTTGTTTCAGTTCATTGACCACTATACTTCTGTCAAATGACTGAGTTTGACGTAAACTCTGAGGAAAACACCCTAATTTACACATTGGCCACAGCCTGAAATAACAGCACTTTAATGACAGTGTTAGGGAATGTCTTCCTAGTTGGAGCTATCATCACCATATGAGAAAAGCCTGGCCTTCAACACATGGAAATTTGTGATGCCAGATACAGTGGTAAATGTTTTAACTTAATGACAGACCGAACCCAATAACTACTATTTCTTACAAAAAATACGTATGGTTGTAGAAAATTTGTGGGTTTAAATGTTTTAGATAGTTAAATTTTGTTTCCTTCCTTTATTCAGTTTCATACTGTATTATACTTTAGCACTTTGAAGTACAACTATATATTTATGCAACTGAACCTCAAACATGATAGTAAAATGAAGGAAGTGATGTGTTTATGAAAACAGAATCTACTCTTTCAAACAAACTGCATTTGTTTCAACATGGAGTGCTTTAATTTAACTCTACAACCCTTTCTGATGACTTCATAGTCATTTGAACCACCTGTTTCACAACAATAATTTGACTTCCTTATATAAAAATCTCTGGCTCAGTGTCAAAGGCATGAATTTAGCTGAGTAAAGGATGAAAAAATCAGTAGGGATTTTCAGCTCACAGAAAAGCCAGAAGCAAGGCACTGTGCTCTTCAAAGCATGATGCAGACCCAGAAAAGGTTTGCATCGCATTAGCGCTAAAGTGACATAAAAATAGCACGTAATTCACAACGCACTTGCAACGGTTCACGCAAACTGTGCAGCCAAGCATGTAGTGTTAAGGATGCGGCTGTTGCATTTGTATGGACGCAAACGAGGGAACATTCATACATTTGTCACCAAATTTGTCATACACTTGTGAAACACCGGTGATGATGGTAGCTGTTTAGTAAACTTAAACAGATTGTCACAATGGCACAAGATAAAATGTCAGATCTTGCTCTAAAAAAAGAAAAAAACATATGTCACACATGGTTTTAAGTGTATACATTATGTCCAATAATAATTCAATAAACTCCAGCAGCACTTGCAGTTTAGAACAACTTTGTTAATTGTAGACTGACACATTTCAGCTTGTGGCTTTCATCAAAAAATGCATAACAGTCTGCATAAGCTATGAAGCATACATTCATGGATGTCTACATTTAATAAAGCTGTTCTAGACTGCATTTGCTGCTAGAGTTTATTAAGTCTACCAGCGATATTTCTTTCCTCCATCCACCTTGGAAGTGTGTGATGTTTTTCCAGGACCTACCACTTAAAGTAACATTGCCAGCATGTACTGTAAATCAGCTGACAAAACATGTTATAGTAACATCATATGACCACGCTGAGGAAGACTGCAGGAAGTGAAGAGTCGAAACTGTCAGGCATGAGAAAAACCACACTGGTCTGTGTAAAAGGACTTAAATAATTATTACACTGTTATAGTAAATGTCTGTCATGGTGAGCCTTGATTGACAGGTCTCTATGACAGCTCCACTCACCTGCAGAGTTGGATCCAGTTGCACTTTTGCAGCTTCTATTTACTTACACATTTTTTTCTGACAGATGCTCAACTGTACTTCTGGTTAAGAGCTACTGTAACACTTGAACCACCGAAAAACGACTTTGTTAGGCAATATTTGATAAAGCTCTTCTCAATCTGTAAGTTGCACAAATGCACCTAAAATGTAGCAGTTTGCAGACATAAGAAAAAATCAGAGGAATGTTGATATTACATGAGACAAAAACATCCAATAAATAAACAGACTTTCAGGAAGAGCAAGACTTGGCTGCTCTTGGAGGTAGTGCTGCAAAGGCTACTCTCCTGGCCTTTCTACAGTAGATCAGCGTATGTCTAGTGATGGGAGGGTCCCTGAGCGGTGGAGGGAGGCTGAGTTAGTGTGTGTATGTGTGTCAGGGGAAGGGATAGGCTGATGAACTTCACTTTCTATTAGCAGCCGACAGGGGCTCGCCAGCTCGGTCGCCAATCAATAGGCTGAAGGACAAGGGTGTCAGAAAAAATGAAAGACCCTTTGCTTTCTGGCTGGCTAAGTGAGAAGAGGACTGAGAGGAAGACAGAGATGGAGGTAGATGGAGACACTGAAGGAGAGAATGTGATGTAGGGAGAAAGAAACAACCTCATCGCTGGAAAAAGTGCTGCGACTGTATGTTTCTGGAAACCACTGATACAGTATGTGTAATCTCATCCTAATTTGTCATTGAAATGTGACTTTTTTGCCTTTCCTCGGTAGGTGGGAGGTCGGTGGAAATGATGGTGGGTAGCTCCTCCAGTTTACCATTAGAGGGAATAATGTACTTACTTTTTTATGTCAAGACCAAAAATGTGCTACTAACACCAGCAAATCAAATTTAACCCCAGCTCTGTTTTTAATTTTTCATTGTTCAGTTTTAATGCAGTAAAGTACTGGAGCCTCAAGTCTGGGACTTTTCTTAAATAAACAAATATAGCCCATTTTTATGGACAGACAATGAGTAAAATTTAACTCTATAGAAATGCATTGGAAAAACCTGCCTACCCTTAGATATTCTTTCTGGGTAGCTCAACTAACTGCAACAGTGATTAGAAGAGATGAGGAAACCGGTCCAAACAGAACAGTGTACAGCTAAAAGTTTATCATTATCAGTATTATCCTTTATTAATATTAAGTCTGTAAATAGATTTAAAATTTAAAAATGAGGGAATAAAGCATACATTGAACGTTTGAACTGCATTTAGAAAAATACTTAAAGGCCCTCAGTCGGTGTCAAGAGCCATGCCAATTGAAGGCAACATAGAATTTCATCTATCCACATGGGACAGAAATTTAGAAGATGGGCTTGCAGATGTCTTGTTATAATCAACCAGTTATTTGATGGAACAGAAATTAAGTCTTTTTCCCAACTACAAAAATAGAAAACAGTTTTCACGTCCACATTATATTACATTATAAATTATAAAGAAAGAGAGGCAGTTTTCAAAAATCCAAATTAAATACGTACAGGAATGTTTTACTAGTATAGCAGAAAAATGCCTTCCATCTAAGAGACATGTATCTAATATTTATACAAGGTTGTTGGCTGGCACTGCTCAGAATACCTGGACAATTAAAGAAACATGGAAACTAGAACTAAATACAGTGGTGCCCCAGGAAACAAACGCTTCTACCAACGGAAAATACAGGTAATTAAAAAAATTTGGCCCAAATTGTGTCCCAGCTAGCAAAGTTTCGGGTTACAAATTTCAAAACCCGTAAAATTTTGCTTTACGAACTTTGTCATTTGGGTTACGAATCTTTCCACCTATTGTTTCACCTATTTTTTTTTTCACTTTTTTCACCTAAAATACTGCTTCATTTTGTGTTTTTCATCATGGGACCTAAGAAAAATGGCGTGTCTGTCTCATCCTCCTCTGGTAAGTGTCTTTATAAATCAGTAAATGTGCACGTACGGGTGTGTAATAATACTTTATATGGGAGTTTTCCAGCTAATGAATGATTCGCCCAATGAACGTGACGCTGGAACGGATTAAATTTGTTAGCCGGGGCACCACTGTATTATAATTAAGAATTCAACATGGGAGGATATGTGTGTAAGCAGTCATAAAGGCATTAGCAGCCAATTACTTAAAATAATTGACTGGCAGTTAAATATGAAATACTTTAGCACTCACTTAAACATTTATAAATATATGAGCGCGCCTTCCATTGCAATATGTTAGAGAGGATGTGGAGGAACTGGGGACCACACGCATGTTTTCTGGGGTCGCCCTGTAGTCAAGGGATTTTGGGAGGATAATAAGAAAAAAAATCTAAAGCATCTTAAAGACAAGTGTCTCCTTAGACCCCTACTGAAAGTGATTCCAGACGAGCTGTACACCAAAGATACATGATGAGGATTTTGATATTAATTGCCAAAAAATAATAACTATGAAGTGGAAAGATACAAAACTGTCTTGAACAATGCAATGGAAACAGTGTGTATACCATGTATGATGGACAATTTTAACCAGTGATGGACATTTGTTGCAACATACTTGGAAATGTAACTGGGGAGGTTGAGGTGAACAATGAACTGCCTGAGACACATCTGTTAATTTATTATTTATTTATATGTTTTTTTAAATTATTTTTGTCATTATTTTTTGTCTATCCTTAATTACTCCCTTGTTTGTCATGTAAAGCCCAATGTCAGATTATCAATGCAGAATGTTAAATTATTTTTTTAAAAAGCAAAATGCATTGATTTTTAAACCGTTTATAATTGAGCATCTTAAAAGATTTGCCATACCATTTCACAGTGAAACGTGAAGGCACTCACAGACCACAGACCTCCACCAAGGCAGCTCAGTTTCTCTTCATAGTAAAAACCTACCTTTATCATTTCAACAAATGCTCATTTCCACCATACTGTTATTGCACCAAGAGTATTATTCTTAAATTTATTTGACCCTCATTATTGGATTCTTTGATAATGAAAACCTATCATTTGCATTTGGAACAGCACACATATTATTAGTTCAACAGTTACTCACAAAAACTCATATTTTCACGAAGGTGGTTTTCTTCTGGATGTAAAAGATATGTCAGACCCGTGGGTACATTTTTAAATCAGACTTTCCATTGCATTGCATGTCCAGAGCTATATTTGCTACATTACAACAGCTATTTTTCCTCATCAACTGTAAACATAAGCATTCTGGATCATTATTTGGAATATTTCTCATACTGTATCTGGATCAAACTTTGTTGAATTTGCCCCTATCAAACAATGGCAAGGAATCCTTTTAAAAATCTTGTGGATCCCGCTGATGATCCAGATCACTCTCATAATCTAATTGATTGATCTCGTGCCATTTCTGGCCGATTCTGAAATTTTCATCCAAATCCATTCATAGCATTGTGAGTTTTGTTGTGAACAAACAGATAAACTAACATTGACAAAAACATAACCTCCTTGGCAGAGGTGCTGTAAAAGCAGGCTTCTGTTGAACAACCACTGAGCTAATATTTTCCTTTAATAAACTGCATTGAATTTCACATTTCACTGAATTTCTGTTTAAATATACAGTGGTATCTCAGACAACAAACTCTTCTGACAATGAAAAATTCAGATACCGAAGAAAAAAACTGCAAAAAAATTTCACTCAGACAACGAAAATGAATCAGTTAATGAATAGTCAATTCCCGGGTCTTGGAGAAGCTAACAACCATTAGCCAAGCTAACAGGGGGTGGCGGCTAACAGCCATTAGCTTGTGTTATGGAGAGGCTACTGTTGTTTTGGATCAAAGAGAAGAAATCACCATCGGGCAGCGGCGTATCGGCCCCCTGGCCCACGGGCAACCTCGTCCTGGCCCACGGGCAGCGGCATCCCAGCGTCCCGGCCAGCCTCGTTGCGGCCAGCCTCGTCCCGGCGTCGTGGCCAGCCTCGTCCCGTTGTCCCGGCCAGCCTCGTTGCGACCAGCATTGTCCAGGCGTCACGGCCAGCCTCGTCCCGGCATCCTGGCCAGCCTCATCGCGGCCAACCTCATCCCGGCGTCGCGGCCAGCCTCGTCTCGGCCAACCTCGTTGCGGCCAGCCTCGTCCCTGTGTCCCGGTCAGCCTCGTCCCTGTGTCCCAGTCAGCCTCGTCCCGGTGTCCCGGGCAGGGGCACATCCGCTGTCGGCTCCCCAGCAGCGGCGTGGTGGAGTTGTTCACAGTTATGGACGTGTGCTGTGTCCACGTACACACTACCAAGTCAAGGTAAGAATACATTTTAAATCATTTTTAGAACTAATTTCATACATTCCGTTTCAGATAATTAACATAACTTCCTTTTCAAATAATAATAATGAATAAATGTGGAGGTATAGGTGTGTAATACATACTTTATATGGGAGTTTGTCGTGGGTCCAGAATGTATTAATTGGTTTTTCATGTAATCTTTTGGAAAAAGTCCATTTGGATAACGAATCTTTCGGATACTGAACGTGACACCGGAACAGATTAAATTCTTTATAAAAGATACCGCTGTAGTTAAGATTTAGGCACCAATTTATTTGTATGTGTTCTAAAACGTATGTGAAGTATTTTATACCAATTTGTTAAATGAAAAAAAATGCATAGTCCAAAAAATTTGCACCCTACTTATTGTCGCTGTCATTGTAGCCTAATTTGTATTAATGACCACGTGAAGTGCTCTTAAACCTGCTTGAGACATTATTTTCTGAAGTGAATTACTTGACTTTGGACATATCTGTGGATGAGAAATGATTTATAAGTAAATATGGCTCCAATGGATGTTTTCAGTATATGCAAAATCCTGGTGGTTCAAGTGTTAAAGAAAAGAAAAGAAATGAAAGGTAATGCATGGTGTTACGTGCATGTAAAGATACAGTGTGTGTCAGCTGTAGAACAAGTGGATAAATACTCAGTGTTGGGGGATAAAATTTATTCACATTCATGTCAATATTTTAAATATCGATATTTCTCCCAGCAATCAATACTTATTTTTTTATTTACCACAGTCCTGATGGCAATGACATAACATTGTGTCCACTCCTGGATAACCAGTGACATAGGCACGGAAGTCACAAGTACTAGCCAAACCCTGAAAATGTCAGAAGACAAAGAAAAGCTGAGCAGAGCTGAATTAGGTGGTCTTACCTACAACGCATGGACGTCCTGCGCCACCGAGCCCTCCGTCACCATCGCTGCCCATTACATTGCACCCCGTGTTCTCCAGGCTACAGTCATGCTTGAGTCTCACACAGGGCCAAACACTGCAGAGCTACTCCAGACAGGTGTGACCAAGTGGAGCATTTCAGAGAAAAACATTGCTTTGGTCACCAACAACAAGGCTAATATGGTAGTTGCTGCACAGTTAGCATTGTCTGTTTTTGTGCCCCATCAGACGCTGCACATATATTTTGAACCTGGCCTCTCAGCAAACTTTAAACCTGCAGCTGTAGCAGACGACTCAGACGAACATGACAGGTGAGTGGATTCTGCAACAGAAGTGATGCAGCGCTGTGTTTTGGAGCAACAACTGTTTGATACTTCGCCCCTTTTTGTTTTCTATTAGTATTTGGTTAGTTGATTTTGTAATTTACATTTTACATTGTTTTTGTTAGTTTGTTAATTGTGTACAATTTTGTTCATTCCTGCTAATTTTGTTGATTATTTGTTCATTTTTATTCATTTTGTGGATGTTTTGTTTAATTTCTGAGTGTTTTGTATATTGTTCATTTGGATGATTCAGTGTTTATTGAGGTGATAAGTGTGTACAGTAACTTGCTCAGTGCCAGCGGTATGGAAAGGTTATCAGTGTACGCAGTGTCTTCTCCTGTTTATCTTCTGCTCTTTCTTGATCTCACACAGCCGCGGGATCCCCAGAGTCACCGGCAGCCATTGTGCAGACACAGTTGAGAGCCCCAGCAGGTCTAACACCATCTTTAGGTCATATAATGTGAGTGGACCTTTACTATCGGCAATCAGATTATCCTGTGGTGTGAAAAGCCCTGGAGACTCCTGATGACTTCGCAGCAACTGCAGCGTTACACTATATTTGCCGCTGTGTTTGACCTGTTCACATGAACACAGAGTGATACAACTGAGCCTCGGTAAAGACTCCGAAACACGGCATCTTCAAAACATCAGCATAAATTCTGTTTTAAGGTGGCTCACTGTTAATATGCAAGATTTGGCTAACTAATGAGCAGGTAGTTGTTCATAGCAGTCGATCTGATCCCAGCCAAGTTAAACTGTTCAATGAAAACGGTAAATAAATCCAAAATGTAACAGACTGAAAAGCATAACACGTTCCACTTGACATAAAAAGTGGAATTTTCTTTTCATGTGAAACCATTCAAATGCTCTTCTTTTTTGTCTTTTGTGTTTTTTTTCCCCCTTTAGTCTTGTACAGGAAATTGTGACATCAATAGTTTGCCTGCAATATGCTAGATGTGAGTGCATATCAGCCTGTTTGAACGTAACACAACAGCCTTTCCTTCGGCCCTGTCCTCCTGACTAAAAGCCTTTTTGACATGAATTAGCATGTCGTCCTTAAAAGGTAGACGGGTCCAATTTTCCTCTGAAAGGTCTGTCTGTAATAGGTACTCCTTCACAAATTCCAGCCTGCTCTAACCTTGAATAAAGACCCATATGCTTTCTTTTTTTTCTCTCTCTCTTTCTTTCTTTTCACCTCCCCTTCCCCTTTCTCTCCTCCCTGTGTAAAAACCACAACTGAGGAAAAAAAACAGCTTGTCATATCACGGCTTATATTTAAAAAAAAAAAAAAAAAAGCAAACAAAAAACCCACAACAACAAAGATTTCATTTCCATAATGTATTTTAATGGATGGGTGATGTGTTTCAGCAGGTGAGACCAGAGGGCAAAGGCTTCCCAGACAAACACAACAATAAACCTGACGAGCGCCATTATGCCGTAGATATTACAGGCTGTTAGGGAATGGAAATGATGATAATTAGCTAATTCAGCTATAATCTCATTTGTTTGGCCTCACCTTTTGCTAATACGACTTTGACCCTGGCGCTTGAGCATTCCAAATGACATAAATGAGAGTGCCAGGATGCTAATTTACAAGGTATATACATTATTTGTTCTGGGATTTTTTGTCGGAATGAGTATAGTTTTGTGTATTGGTGTATATTGTTTGTTTGTTACTGATGCCCCTTTATGACTGGGGAGAAATTTTAAGGTCTTTTATGTTGATTTTATGGGTTTTTCTTTTGTTTATCTGATTTTCTTTTAGCAGCTGGTGCACTAAACTTTATGATGGCCTGCCTGAAAGGTCCTTTGGTTTAACGAATACAAATAAACATACAGCTAATATATTATTATTAGGATTTATATAGCACTTTTCTGGAGACTCAAAGATGCTTTCCATTGATTCCATTACTCATTCAGTCCACATTCACACATTGGTGGTGGTAAGCTACGATTTTAGCCACAGCTCCTCTGGGGCAAAATGACAGAAAAGTGGCTGCCAATCTGCACCAATGGCCTCTCTGACCACAACCAAACATTCATTCCTGAACATTCATACAATTGTGTCTTGTCCGAGGACACAACAACAATGACTAGGATAGAGTGGGGTTCAAACCCCCAACCTTCAGTTTGTTTTTGGACAACCCACGCTACCCCCTGAGCCACTGTCTCCCATTAATGGGAAATGCCTATATGACATTTTGAATCTTGTGCATTACATTGTAGCCAAATACATTCATTCTGTTACATATTCTGTTCAATGTTTTAATTTTTAATGAACTTACGAGAATGATTGTTTTGCAGAATACTTTTTTGTCTGACTTGATTACATTTGAAAACTCAGTTATATTTTGCTCGCACCTCAATGAATAGGAGTCATTTTTATAT
This sequence comes from Pseudamia nigra, assembly GCA_029823295.1. NCBI lineage: Eukaryota > Metazoa > Chordata > Actinopteri > Kurtiformes > Apogonidae > Pseudamia > Pseudamia nigra. Next base: position 16,315 of record JAQQAE010006209.1, read on the forward strand.
ATCACCTTTGTGGTTCCCTACAGGTGACGAGGCGCAACTTACACATTATGGAATTCCAACTGCTTCAACCCAACAAAATGAGTGAAAATGAACAAAAAATTGTCACATAAATTAGGAAAAATAAACAAAATAAGCAAAAAAAGAATTACATAAATGACTAAATAAAAAAAATCCTAGAGGAAAATTTGCAAAATAATCAAGTAAATTATTATTATTAAGTAAATTAACAAAAAATTATAAAAAAAAAATGCAACAAAATGAAGAAATTAGCAGCAAAATGAACAAAATACACTGTCTGGCCAAAAAAAAGTCACCACCCGGATTTAACTAAGCAAATACAGTAAGAGCATTTCCACAAGCACAATGCGAAGGGAACTCAAGGGATTGGGACTGAGCAGCTGTGTAGCCTCAAGAAAACCACTAATCAGCGAGGCTAACTGAAAAAAAAGGTTTCAATTTGCTAGGGAGCATAAAGATTGGACTCTGGAACAATGGAAGAAAGTCATGTGGTCTGGTGAGTCCAGATTTACCCTGTTCCAGAGTGATGGGTGCATCAGGGTAAGAAGACAGGCAGATGA
>JAQQAE010006210.1:0-16891 GCA_029823295.1 Pseudamia nigra
GTGTTAATGTGGATTCTCACCAATTCGCTCAATTCGTGTGATGTCTCGTACTTCTGGCACCTTTGCCGTCGCCATCTGTTTAAATTCAGACAAAAATTCAAAAAATAGAAGACTTAGAAAGAAATACTGTGTGCAATGTTCTGAATCTGTTAATTTCATGCAACACTGAGGTAAAAAGAATTTTCTTGTCGTGTACACCTCCTAAAAAGGGAGACAAATATACAGCAGGAAAAAAGTAGCTTTTTTGGAGATTCAGTTACTGCTTTTTGTTAATGCAAATTAATTCATTTCACACTCAGAGTGAGGAGACATTAAGTAGTGAAGAGGTGCTGTAATACGATAAACACATGATAAAAAAACAGGTCAATGAAGTTTCTGTTCTGACAAAAATACGATTAAAACATTAAAATGCCACCAACTACCTAGAACACTCTCATGTTTAACAACAGAACTCAAATACTCTTTCAGCCATATATAAAAGTATGCAGACACACAACGTTACACAGTCAAAATGAAATTGGAGCAAAACTGCAAAAATCATTGCAGTTACTATTATTACTATTGCTTTTTCCAATAAAAATGTCCGGCAAAAAGTTTAAGGGATAAATATGTGTAAAATGAATGGCCAATACAAAATCTTGGACTTCAGAAGTTGGCAAATAGGTACAAAATATTTCAAATTTTAAAAATGGATTTCTTGGTTTTCGAAATTACAGTCACACATCAAAAGCACATTAGGACTTATTACATTGTTTACTCAATACATGCAAATGCAAGTCTATGGGTTAGTGACAAGTGTAATACGACTACTAATAATTTAAGTTTGTACTGTTCATAACAGTCCTTTGCAATTAGGTTACAAAACCATAAACAAATGAAAACAAAACAAAGCACACCCCAACTACAGCAACTTGAATTTTTGATTGGATTTCTTTATTCGGTAGGTAATGTGAAATACAGACTCATAAACATGTAAATATAACAACATTAAAAACCAGGGTAAGATATGAAAGCAAAAATGCTCATTTCCACTGTGGTCCTATTGGTCAAAAGGAAAGATTAAAACAGACGGGAGGAGGGGTGTTCGTTGTACAAGTACATCTCGTTTATTATTTAAGAAATATTTAATTCAAATACTGAGGTTTACGGAATTCGTAGATCTTTTTAAGTCATCGATCTGCATAAATAAATGTCAGCGCATCTTTGTTTCTTGTCGGAATTATACATGAGTTACAATTTCTTCCTCAAGCAAAAAAGCGGTGAAAGTACTTCTATAAATGTTTCATTAGTCTTATTAAAATATTTCACATTTTAGCTCATTTAACAGCAGCAAAGTGCGTCCTTTGGTTGTCATAGCGACTGTAATAACGAATGTCACAACACGGTAAAAACGTTAGCAACACGTTACAACTGTAGCTTTAAGTAATCGTCTTTCATAATATAAAGATCAAAAACCATACGCAGCTTTTGTCGGTTTAGTTAAAACCAGATAAATAACACAAGTGCTGCTTTTGTTTTAACGAAAACGGAACAAAAAAGGACCAACATTAGGTAGTGTTATGCTAGCACAGACGCTAGCTCCATTCATTGACTTTCTGCTTCGCTCTTCATGTTGTTACTCCAATCCCAGGGCTGCTAAACGTAACGGCAGGGTTTTAATGAGTACTTTGAAGAGTAGGCCTTCAATACATTAAACATTGCGCTGAAACTAATTGTTTTAACATCCTGTTAGTGAATCCAAACTCACCTGTGCAGCCACACTTCTGAAAACGTGAGAATGCGGCGCTTCTATTCCACTGTGCGCAAGGAAAACGTGCCCGTGTAGAAACAAGAACCTCCTTCAGTCTTTGTAACTTCCGGGGAACGCTGCCTCCTGTGGACACAGCGTGAGACACAGGTGTCAAACTCGTGCCATGCGGGGCAGAGATAGATTTATGAAAAGTAATAAACATGTCCCGAAATAGCTTCACGTTGCGGCATTTGAATGGTGTGGGAGGAGATGCGGTTCAAAAAGTGTACGGAATAATAATAAAGAGTGAGACGAACACTAGTGGGATTACTGGACAATCAGCGCACACACAAACCATGAAACAATATTTTAAAAACTAAAATTATTTAGTGAGTAGCCGGGTCCGTGTCTCTTCTGGTCATTGGAGTTTCTTGTTATTTATGGGTATTAAAGTTTTTTTTTAAACGATTGGTTATTTGATTTTTGTTTTAGAATACAAATATCAAAATGGGGAAAACAAAGCGTTTTTCTTTGTCTTGGTCAACAATTGAATCCGATTCAATTCAATCTTTATTTGTATAACGCCAATCATAATCGCAGATTATCTCTAGGCGCTTCACAATTCGAGACCGAGGCCGAAACCTCATGACTATACAGAGAGTAAACCCAACAGAACCACCAAGAGCAACAGTTAATATGTAATATTTAAGAAATAGTTCGATTATCGTTTTTATGTAAAATATCAAAGAATAAAATCGCTCACAGACGAAAACGAAAAATTGCCCGTTATTTGTCAGTTTTTGAGACCGGAAGTTGTCATAAATAACCACTGATCCCATTTAAAATCTCCAGCCAATTTGTAAACCTCTGAGATTGTGTTGGATCTGGCTTTTTATGTCTCTTTCCTAACATGGGCGCATGTGAAAAACAGGAAAACACATACACACCACATAGCACGCGGGCATTATATGCCATAATTATTATTTACATGGTAACTAACATGGTATTATTTACATGGTAACTAAACAGTAATTAGATTGTTAACTGCTCATTTATTAAACAACAGAACTGAATGTGACATCTAATATACAGGAAAATATTCAATACGTATTAAATCGATAAATACTGGCTGCAGATCAATGCTTAGGATTTTGTATTTTGTAAAGTAATACAGGGAATATAAGTATGAATGTGTTGATATATCTACTTTTATGCAGGTTTTTATCGGACGAGTTTTGAAACTACACCTGGCTTTTAAAACCGTTTAATTGAACGTCTTCACTGTAAAAATCGACACGTTTTAAGCTAAATGCCCTCGTTATGAAGCGCACCATTAAAAACATGAAAACGTAAACAAATAGAGCTTAAAAATATGTGTTTAAATTAAAATTGTGATAGCTTAACAGCTAAGTAAATACTGTATAGCAAACTTTTTGTAACAGAGGAGTGTAGTTTGTGGAAGTGTCCACCAGCCGGCGCCAAATACAAATAAATTACACAATATACATACAGCGTTAACGTAACTCCAGTGGAAAATGGCGAATATCTTCCAAAATATCATCTTTATGCATGTAAATTATTACAAACTCATATTTTAGAGATAATATGAAACACATTCTTTGATTCAAGGATGATATAAATAGACACAAGTCAAAAGAAGCACTTGAACGCTGCTCTATATTGATACGTTCTACTTTAACTAAATCAAACCGTTTAACCGACCAATACTCGGTCACAACTACGTTTCAAACAGGATGCCGAAACGGATTTGGACCCCGTGAAAATAATATCACTTTGACCCCCACCACTAAAATCAGATTATACGATTTTGCGCAAGATTGATGAGAAATGTGCAGCCATCTTTTACATTATAATATGCATTATAATGTTATAATAACAACATCAATAGAGCTTTTATGAAAGGTACCTTACTCCAAATACAGATAAAATATAATATGTAATAGTTCTTAAAATAACATCATGACTAAAACTGTCTCGCATCCAATACATAATGTAAATAGTTTTTTTTTTTTTTCCTATGGATCGTCATGTGGAAAATATTAAAAATATATTGTAAAATAGTGTGTGGAATACAAATACATCTCCTAAGGGGCTGCATTAGAGACTGCATAAAGAATACATTTTATAGGGTCTAATTTTAGCATCAAGCTCAATAAAATTGAATGGGAAATCTAACAAATTAGATGTTTAGAATTGATTTTTAAATTAAGCAAACAAAAATAATTATGGAAATGAACAAAATAACTAATATGTGTAACTGATATTTAAATGTATGAAGTTGACAGATGATTTTTACTGTTATCCCCTTAAGTCACAAATAAGTGCAGTGGAACTGCCTGTTACAAATTTAACCCGTTCCACTGTCACACTCCTGACATGAAAAATTTGTGAGACAGGACTGGTTTTCCCATAGGAATACATGTAAAACCAATTAATCCATTCCTAGACCCACGGAAACGCCCATATAAAGTATGTAATACAAACCCATACATGCACATTCATTCATTACTATTATTTGAAAAAGAAGTTATGTTAATTATCTGAAATGGAATGCATGAAATTAGTTCTAAAAATGATTTAGCTGCTCCATGTCGTCATGCAGAAAACACCGCTGCTTAGAAAGCAGTGTTATTCCCATAGCACGATTCACAGACTTGATAGCTTCACTATTGTGCTTCACTATTGTGCAGATGGTGGAAGAGCTTCGATTGTATTCCACGTGAATGCCACTAGAATGTTTTTCTATGATCTCATGTTTCACTTGCATCAACCATATCAAAACTTGTCCAGTAGAGGGTGAACATCCGGGTAAAAACCTGCATAAAAGTAAATACACCAACACAGGTAAATCTGCAAAATAAAAGTTCCAAGCTCATAATACCAGTTGATGTCATAATTATATTCCCAGTATTACTTTACAAAATACTAATTCCTAAGTATTGATCTGAATCCGGTCTTTATAGGTTTAAGACGTATTGAATAATTTTCCTGTATATTAGATGTCACATTCAGTTCTGTTGTTTAATAAATGAGCAGTTAACATTAATCTAGTTACTATTTAGTTACTTTATCCATGAAAATAATCATTATGGAATATAATGCCTTGTTTTTACCGGATCCAACATAATCTCAGATGTTTCCAAACTGGCTGGAGATTTTAGATGGGATCAGTGGTTATTTATGACAACTTCTGGTCTCAAAGTATGAAAAAACGAGCTATTTTTCATTTTCGTTTGTGAGCTATTTTATTCTTTGATATTTTTTAATGGAAAAAGAGAATCAAACTATTTCTTAAATGTTACGTATTAACTGTTGGCCAAGACAAAAATAAACACATTGTTTTTCCATTCTGAAAACTGTATTCTAAAATAAAAGTCAAACTTGTTTTCTGATTTTTAATACATATATAACAAGAAACTCCCATGACCAGAAGAGATTATGTAACATTTTATTTACATAGGCTACCACTTCTCACAAGCAAGGTTACAAAATACTTCACAATATAAAAACACATTAAAATATGGAACGTTACATACAAGAAACAATAAAAATTCTATTTATGATGGAAGATCACAAAAAAGTAAAAGAAAAGGAAAATGTTTTATTCATTATTTGAGTCATATTTGTTCATTTTCTTGATTATTTTGCTCATTTTGAGTAATTTGCCCTATTATTTGTTATCTGTCTGTGCAAGCTTAGTTGTCTTTTCTTTTTGTAACTTTTTCATTATTTTGTTTATTATCGTCCATTTCATCAATAATTTCGTTGATTTTTGTGACAATAAAAAGTTTTTTGTGCATCTATTTGAGGTGTTCTTTGGACATTTTGTTAATTATTTCACTGATAATGCCTGATGACAGTGCTTGCTCTTCTCACTGATCTCCACTAGATGAAATTCTGTCTGCAGGTTTAGAAAAGCCACAACAGAGTACAGTATGTTACAATGCTAGTTTCAGTAGGCGTCGGTTTTCAGCTCAGGGAAGTACTGACACACATTTTGGAGGATGGGGGCGTGGTTTGTGAACTCTCATCAGTGTAATGAGATGCAGCTGTGGGTAACGAAGTTGATTTAAGCAGCTGGGACAGACGTGGGAGGTCTCAGAACACAGAAAACACACAAAGAGAGTCTGACACACCAGCAGCTCAACAGAGACAGTAGAGCGGAACAAACCTGAGCCATTGTTCTGTGGGAAGAAGCATCAGACATTTAAGTAGCACACTGACACTGTTTGTATATATTCACCTTAAAAAACTCTGAACTACACTACCCAGTGACCCTAGCGCTGGGTGGCTGAAACATCGGAAGGAAGAGTGCGGATCATGGAGCGACAGACTCCGTTGCCGTGCTGGCTGGATTCCAGGACCAGATGTGTGGTGGGGAGTTTTGCAAATACACACCCTCATCCTCAGTAGGACAGGGCCAAAACACATCACCCAGGGCTAGTGTAGACCATAACTCAAGTCCTGAACACACACATAGGGACCAGTGAGGATTTACTTTCAGGGTTTATCTTGGTAGCTTTGAGAACGGACTTGGCTGAGCTGGTCGGGCCCCATGGTAACGCATGGGTTGCTCATTCGGGAGATAAAACCGTAACAGTGCCTTTCACTGCAAACCACACACACAACAGCAACAAAGTCAAATCAGGCAGTCAGTGTTCTATGCTTCACAGCATTGATTCTTAACTGGATCCACAAGTGGGTTTTAAGTGAGTCACAAAAACAATTGATTGAAGGTTGAGTAAAAGATGACAGATCTGTTCATTTTTGTGCATATTATTAAGTATTTTGCACATTTTTTCCTATTCTGTTCACTTTTTGTAATTTACAGACTATTTTACCCATTTTTGTTCATTTCTATTACTTTGATGAATATGTTACTTCATTTTAATTTTTGTACATTTTCTTGGTTATTTAACTCAATTTAATCTATTCTCTTTAGTTTTTTGTTCAATTTTATTGTATGGATTTAGTAAGATATGTCCAAGCTCCTGTAGGCGAAACAGTCAGCATCCCATTGCTTTTGTCCATGTAGTGTATGTTCATATTCTGACATGCACGTTACTGTATATGTACAAAATATAAATTAATACACTTGTGCTTTAGGAAGATCTGTATGTTTCTTATGAAAAGCAGATTTAACATCTCTATTTCTAAGTCCTTGCCATACTAACATGACAAAGTTCTTAAGCTCTGTATTCCAAGCTTAACACATGTTTTTGCTCATTGTTACAGAACAGGTTAATACATGTCATATCCTCTGAAACACAGGAATGCCATGTCAGCTTCTGATGGCAAGGATTCATATCCTGTTTTCAAAGTCCTTCCCTGAGGCTGCACTTTTATGAACTACACATGAAACATCACAAAAGATTAAAAGTGAAACTACTATGAGTGAAACTTTTATTGCTCCGTTTGCCTTCACCCAAATGCTGAAGCACAATAGCCATTTTATAACAAAAAAGTGGACATCTTGAGCATACTATTCAGTTAAATTCAATTCACTCCAATGAGATATAGCTCCAAACATAATCCAAGACTATCTTCAGATGCTTCACACATTGAAGACAAAGCCTTAAAAACTTATACAGAGAGCAAACCCAGCAGAACCTCAGAGACATGCAACAAGTAGCTGTGAAATGGCAAATGAAGGTGGGTTGTCAGTCTGTTTCCCCTCCATTACAAAAGCTTACCCTGTTTATTTCCCAAGTCCCCCAGTGCTGAGGGCACTGAGCACTGAAAACACCGACTTCCATAGGATTTGAATGGAAGTAAGATGCTGCCTCAGCTAAAAACACTCCCTATGCTAACAGGCCCTTTAAGCTAGACTATGATTTGCGACATCACAAGTCATAACCAATCACAAATATTCAAAATAGCTTGTTTTTCCTCTTGCTCATTTGACTACTTAGCAAGTTGATATTTGTACCACTTTGATTTTACATCACCAACTCTATATAAAAGGTCTAAACCCAATAAAAATGGATTTTCACGACATGGGACCTTTAAACCATTCTGCTGTAAAATCAAGAGCCTCTCTATCGACCTTCACCTCTTTCACCCTCTGCAGTGTAGGCGAAACATCAACAACCCCAGACCTCAGCAAAACCAACATGTCTTTTACGCACTGTTTACCCTGTACGTTGTGCTCCTCTTGTCTATCAGGAGTCAGTTTACTCTGCACATTTGGCAGCAGTGTTTTAAGACAGTAAAACATAGTGGAAATTCTCCAGAATTAATGCTTGTTATAGAATCTTTATTGATAGATATATGCATATTAACATGATTACATAATACATTTCATTCAAGAATAGCTGAAATTAACTTCAATGATAATTTAAATGTACATTCACTTCATAGACCTGATTTCACATTCCATACGCTTTACAGAGTAGTCACTGGCATTACGAATAATACGACCCCTCATAGTTAAAAATAGTCTCAAAAAGCACATTTAATTCTTCACATAAATCTGATATTTGTTCTGTGTATTCTTAGGTTCTTAATCACTGCTGCACACACAGCTCCCTCTTCAATCGCATTCATATTTTGTTCCGTATTTGTGTTAAAACTAAATCCACGTGGCTGTGTTTACACGGACCAATATCTTCATTTTGATCAGAGATTTAACAGCAATGCTGATCCGATTCATTTAATCAGTGTAGCTTTTTTAAACACGTGCAAAGCAACTGACAACCAAGATCCACAAAAATGTGTTTTTTTTCAGTATTAGGAATTTTTGACCATGAAGACATTCACCTATCCTTAAAGCGTTATAAACAAAAAACTCATCTGTATCAGGCAGAAATATTTATTTCCTGTCGCTATGTTTCTGACTCCCCCAAATCCTCATCCAAATGTTACACCCTTAAATATGTGCAGAAAAAGAAAGACTATCAGATCAAATGTTTGCATGGCTAATATTTTCCCATGTTCATATGAGCCACTACTATTCTCTCATCATTCAATACATTCTGACAGATGTCATGTAAATAGTTTATTCCAGTTGGATATTGAGAAATAAGTCTTTTCCACATATTATCCCAGATTTATGAGAATACACCCCACAGCAGTTTGCAGTGCTGTAATGCTGTTAATAAAAAAAAACCACCACCATGTTTTAATGGATGAGACAGAGGTGGATGGCCAGAACATAGGCCCACATTTCTTTTAAATATCACGAAATAATCAGATATTGACATGTTTTTGGATTGGCACGTCCCACATCAGCTATATGCACCTAGAATGTGAATATTACCAACAGAGTAACCGTGAACTCCTCTTTTGAGGCCAATTGGGTGGCAACTCCCTGGATGACATTTTGAAGCCATAAACAACGAGTAACCATATTTGGAGAAATATGGGTGGACTTGCGGGAGTGCAATCTTTCAGGGATCTTATGGGTGAACTTTCTTACTGATTGAGTAAAGCTTCATCAAGCACTTTCTAAGAAAGTAATTTTACTCTGTTGTGTGGTGTTTACTCTGTTGGAATGTGTTAAATACAAGCTACTATGGTCCAAGTCAGACCTGTCAATCAACAGGCCAGAGATTTGTTAGACTGTTTGCAGTAACATCTTAATAACAGAACAAAACATACAGATAGACCACAAGATCACCAATTAGAGCGACCAAATAAAACGTCTGAGACCATGATGACTCACTTCACGTAGTAATTTTAGGGAGTTGAGTGTTATTTTATGGGGGTCAGGGCTTTTTGGAGCCTGATCTGATGAAAGTGCTACAGTGGCTAACGGTGGTAAGTCATTTCTGCATTTTCCTCAGTGCACAGCCCCAATCCTTGCCCACTGAGGGGGACCAATGGGACATTTCAAAATAAAAGCATGTAATATACACTTACAACTATGTTTTAGCACAGCAGCTGCTTTGAACAACACTTTCAGCTGTCAGCAATTACACACATCGTCAGAGATTGCAATTCCTTGAGTTCTGACTGAACCTTTGTTCTAATTGCAGTATTTTTAATCTGATTAGGCTGTCATTCTCATTACTACTGGAACATCATGGTCCATGTAAACCCAGCCACAGCTGTACACTGATCTTTGTAAGCTTATTATTAAATCACAGCTGTAGGATAGTGATGGCTGACTCGTACCAAACCCAGAACCCTGGATAAACGGGCTCATTGAAGGAGACCTTGAAGCGGTGGATGAGGGACATGCAGTCGTCTCCCACGGTGTAGAAGGCGAGGGTGCCGCCAGCATGATCCAGGAACACCCCAATCCGAGAGGAATACGGAGCGTTGATCTCGATCTGGTCTTTGTGGTGGCGGGCTGAGTAGCTAGAGTCAGAGCAGAAGAGGCTCCAGGATTTGCGGTTGTACCCGATGCGGCCGCTATCCCCGTAGCCCGTCCTCTTGATGCCTTTGTAGGCGACTCCAATAGCGGCTCCCTCCCCGCTCCAGTCCACCTCCCAGTAGTAGGCACCTCCAGAGAGGGGCTCCTTACACAGGACCTGGGGCAGGGAGTCAAACCGGGCGGGGCTTTCAGGGTAGTTCTGGGGGTCTCTCTTCAGGGTTGCTTTTCTGTTCCCTCTGGACAAATAGAGCTGTTTATAGGCAGTGTTTTGGTCCAGAGTGAGCTGACAAGCATCTGTAAAAGACAGGGGCAGAAGACAGGTATTTTGCAGGTAGAACTGGGTGACACAGCCAAAAATTTTCTCATGATGGTTTCAGTAGATATCTATAATCACCAAACCATTATTTCATTGAAATTTAAAGGCAGGTTTTGCTTCTGAGTAAAAGCCAAAGAAACCAGATGGCTATTTGTAGCCTAATTTTAGCAAAAGATCCAAAAGATGAAAATGACGTAAAACAACAATTAGAAGTCATGCATAATGAAGAAGAAGAAAAAAAAAAGTGTTAAGTCGCTCTGCAGAACAGGTCGCATTTGTTCGGGGAACGCACTTCAAGCGCTCGGCCGGGCGGCCACGCGCTTGCTGCCAGAAGAGAGACCTCGCGGCTGGCCTCCCTGCCTCACCGGGTAAGTGATGGCACCGACACATTCGGTGTTAAGCTGATGGCAGGTATGGTTGTTACCGCTAATATCTACATTTTAAATTGTCAGTAATACAGATGCGGCAGATGAAGGTACACAAGCCTAGAGCGACGTCTAGCGGCTGTCAGTGTGACAAACACCCTCGAAATTCTTTAATATACAAGTCACTTCGATGTATTTTTCGCTCCCCTAGCCAGACTATGCAAAAAAATGTGACTTGTAATCCAGAAAATATGGTAGTTTAATCAAACAAAAAGAGACAAAAGAAGCCAAGAAAAATTATGGTCAATGAATTCAGTTTATGATTACATGCCTGCAGTGCCTGCGTAATTTCTTTACCAAAATTACAGTATTTATAAAATTGTGTCATACGATGGATATTAATGATGTTAATATTGAATGCAATAGCTTTGTTTTGAAAATGAAACGCTGAAAGATGTTCTTAGCAAATTTATTTCACTTATACACTTGAGTTTGTGTCTTTTATTTATGTCCTCAAATAAAAGGAAGTTAAAGAATAACAATAGATTAAATTCAACTAAGTGTTTTACAACTTTTTCAGTTTGCTTGGATATGAATATAATTACATGTAAGATGATTTTTTTTGTAAGAATAATGTCAACAGTGTATCTTTCAGTTTTGAAAATTTTCAGTCTGTGAGTCATATAATTGGATCCCTGTCTTCTCAAAATATAAAGCGGACTGCCATCATCTTAATTTCACTTTCAGTTGCTAATGTCAAGTACCCATTGGCCACGGCATAAACCACAGGTGTAAAACTCATGCCATGGAGGGCTGCGACCCTGCAGGTTTTCTCTCCAACCAGTCACTAAAGCAGGTGATTTCACTGATTAGCTCCTCCCCTCAATTTGAAGGAGTGCTGATCAGTGAAATGCAGTGCTTTATGCCACACCTGTGGCATAAACTATGTTTGGAATTTAAGGATAAATGTAAGAATAAATGCAGTTCTCTTTCATAACATTCGTTTGCATCTCACTATGGGAACGCCTCCTGCATGTCCTCAACAGAAGCTCAAATGGCATTACAGTATACCAGCCCTGATTGGCTGGCAATGGTGATGACTTTGTCAGGAGGGGATGAGACCCTCCTCCTATATAATAGGCTGACATAGCGTTAGATGTCATCCAAAAACCTCTTCTCGCTTCTCTCAGAAGCCTATGACAACTGTGCTTTGGGGTGCTAAGCTAAACTGTCTACGGATCGAGCAACCAACCGGCGACCGAGTTGGTAACTCTGTCATAATAATGGATTGGATTTATCGTGCGTTTTTTCCAAAGACCTTTATAATGAAAAAGATGCAAATGATATGAAATATGAACAAAAGACAGAAAAATTGTCCTGTTGTAGTGTTTGTTTTTTTAATGTTGCTGGATTTCACAAATTGAACAAAATCTGACAGCTTTAGTGAACCACAGTGGAACATAATGTGACATGAAGAGCTATTTATTGTCCCTCTTATAATTTGTTAATATGCTGCAGACCAGAAGGGAAGCTTTATGTGGTGTAGCTAGTTTTGGTTTGAATTTGACTGGCTGGAACTTGTGTTGTTCTAAAATATAGAATTAGAAAAATATAAATAAAATTTAAAATATAGAAAAACAGCTTGCTTTTTTTCCTGTGTTCTATCTTTCTCTGAGGATTCATCAGGATGGGTAGGACTGAGTATTTCATCTTGTCACAGCTTTTATTTTATGTCACAGAGTTTATAAAAATCTTGGTCAAGATGTATTTTCACAGTACGATCCCATATTTAATCTATGACCTACGGTCACAAGCTTTGGATTGTGTCTGAAAGAATAGGATCCCAGATATCAGGTTAAAATGAGTTTCCTTCACAGAGTAGTTGCTCTCTCCCTTAGAAATAGGGTGAGCATCTCGGCCATCCTGCTGAGCTCAGAGTACAGTAATTTCCGGGTGATATGTCTCTCCAGTATGTCAGTCGCACGAGCCAAAAAATGCATAAGGAAGAAGAAAAAAACGTGTATTAGTCACTCTGCAGAACAGGTCGCATCTGTTCGGGGAACGTGCGTCAGGTGCGCGGCCGAAGAAGGGAGCGCTCGTGGCTCGTCTCCTCTAGCGGCTGTCAGTGTGTCAAACACCCTATAGTCGAATTTATTCAAAATACAAGTCGCTCCAATGTATTTTTTGCTCCCCTCGCCAGACTATGCAAAAAAACGTGACTTTTAATCAGGAAAATACAGTAGAACTGTTGCTCCTCTACATCCAGAGGAGCCAGTTGAGGTGACTCAGGTTTCCAGATCAGATGCCTAAACTACCTGAACTGGCTCCTCTGAATGTGGAAGAGCAGAGTTTGAAGTGGCTTGGGCATGTGATCTGGATGCTTCCTGGATGCCACCCTGGTGAGGGGTTTCGCCTATGTCCCTGGGCAGACCCAGGGCATGCTAGAGGGACTATGCTTCTCTGCTGGTTTGGGAACGCTTTGAAATCCCCCCAGAGGAGTTCGAGGAGCAGAGGGGACAGGGAAGTCTGGGCAACTCAGATCCAGAAAAGTAGGAGACGATAAGGATTGATGGATGGGACTTTTAAGTAATTTGATTTAGACAATTTCAAGCTATTTTGTCTCCAAATTGGTTCTGACGTTTTCAAACATTTACAAGTTATATTGTTACAAGAAATAGCACTCCGTATTCCAGGAGCAGTAGCTCCACCTCTCTCAAGCATTTGGTAGAGATGAGATTTGATTGGGGTCATTAATGATGACAAGTTTGAAGAAAATCAGTTCAGACACGTTCAAGCTACTGTGCTTTTTGTTTTTCCAAGCAGTAGCAGCATCTATCCCATCACCTGACAGGATGGATATCTTTAAGTGATCAATAACTATGCCAAGTTTCATGAAAATTAGTTGGGCCACTTTCAAGACATTGTTTTGACATGGGATTGTGAAACCAAAATCTGCCTTTTTCAGTGGATAATAGTGCCAGTGTCCACAAAATGAAAAAAAAAACAAGCATTCCCACCTTATTTCTGTTTAAAACATTTGTTAGAAGTCATTAAAAGTAATCAAATGTAATAAGTTACAATACTCAATAGCTGAGTGATGTCAACTGTACTTATTATTGCTTAAACATGGTAATAAGTAACCTGTAACCTATTACGGTACATTTCAGCAGTAACCTTCCCAACAAAGTGCATAACATAAGTTTATTCCCAGCAGCTGAAGCCCCTTCACCATTTACTGCAAGGTCACCGTGGTTAGCAGAAGTCGATGAGAATTTAATTAACCGGCTGATTTCAGAGAGAAAAGGGAGACCCTCTGGCTGAACATAAAGGAAACAGAGTGACTTCAGGGTTCAAAGGTCACCTGCCTGCCTGTCGTCTGCAGGTCACAGCTGGTGGGACACCCGGCGGACTCGGCCAGATCTGCCCGATCTATCATCTGGAATTTCAGAGTAGTAACACGGTTTGTGACGACAGAAGTCTCAGCCTGAAAACATCCAGCAGCCAATTTTGATTCTTACAATGGAAGGGTTTTTGGTTTTTTTTGGAATATGGGGGACGTTTTTAATCGGGCATCTGTAGAAATTTTGAGCTTTTAACAATTTTTTGTGCTCTGGACAAATGTCAACGCATTAATTTGTGCCTTTTGTGCTTAAGTTTATGAAAAATTAGGAAAATAATCAAGAAAATGAACAAAATAAGTAACAAAACGAACAATAATGAGCAAAATAAGAAGAATTACCAAAGATGAACCAAATAAGTTATAGAATAAACAAAGTAAGCAACAGAATAAAGAAAAAATATCAAACTAGGCAATAGTAGGAAAAAATGAGCAAAATCAGCAATAGAATGAGCAAAAATTACCAAAATAAGTAACAGAATAAACAAATATGAGCACAACAAATAGAACGAGCAAAATAAGCCATAGAATGACCAAATTGTGCAAAGTAAGTGACACAATGAACAGAAAAAAATAGCAAAATAACCAACAAAATTGCCCAAAAATAAACAAAATAATCTAAAAATATCAACAACAAACAAAATAACTGAAAAAAGGGAAAAAAATAATAAAATTCACTTCAATTACCAAGAAAATTAACAAAAATTAAGCGAATCACTGAGAAAAAAAACAAAATTATCAACGGAATAATAATATAATCAAGGAGATGAAAAATAAATTAATATCTAGAAAATAGAATAAACAAACTATAAAATTAACAAAAATGAGCCACACAATGATGTAAAGTGCCATTATTTATTTAAAGGAGGTTTTTGGTTTTTTGTTTTTAGAGGCACAGAAGTTTCACATGATCTACATTTAAAAGGACGATAACTGACAAAACCCATTAATTGATCCTAAACTGTTCTACATCTAATTAAGCGCTCATGGTCATTCAAAGCTTCATTAGACTTAAACTTTAACGTACAAACATGTAAATGTCTGAGTAAATATTCAGTACGAGTCAATCCCAGTTATAAATCAGTTCATTGGTCAGCCACAGGGTCTGACTGAGACCCTCATCCACAGGGAATTTGCCCCAAGCTGCTAAAAAAAATTTAAAAATAGCAAGGACTCACATCTCAGGAAGTCGTCCCGGTACTGAGGCTCCTGGACGGGCATGGATTTGTACATGGGACCTTCTTCAGCTGCAGAAAACACGTGCGCAACATGTTAGAACAAAGGAACCGTCATGCATAGGGTTTGGGCATTTATGTACTCAATTTTATATTTCTTTTGTTTACCATTTTGTACATTTGAGAGTTAGTGTTATTTTGTTCATTTTCTGCTCGTTTTGTGACAATTTTATTGATTCATTATGGGCATTTTGTACATCTTCCTATCAATTTTGGTCATTTCTGATAGTGTTTAATTATTCTGCTCATTCTTTTCATGTTGTTGATTCATCTTTTTATTTTCTTGATTGATTTGAGAGCATATTGTGCATTTTCTTCATTTTTTAAAATTTTCTGTCTATTTTGTCATTTTATGTGCAATACTGGTAATTTTTAAAATAATTTCTTCTCATTCCTTTCATGTTGTCGATTATTTGTTCTCATTTGGTTTATTTTCTGTTCATTGTGTGGATCAATTGTTAATTTTCTTGTGGATTAATTTTAATATTTGAAATTATTTTATTCATTTTTTATGCTCTTGATTTGTTTTCATTTTATTTGATCATTTTGTTCATTCCTTTTCATTGTCGCATTGTTTTGTTAATTTTTGTTCATTTGGTGGATATTTTGTTCATTCTCTTGATTATCTTGTTTTTTTCCTGATTATTTTTGGAATGTTTGCTCATTTTAGTGCATTTTGTGGCTATTTTGTTGTTTATTTTGCACGTATTTTGATGATTTTCTTAATTTTGTTCATTGTTTCATGTTGCTTTGTACACTTTATTTAGTTAATTTTCATCATAATTTTGTCATTTTTTTGTTCCTTTTTGTCCAATTTGCAGATATGTTGTTCACTATGTTCATTTTTCATGCGGTTCATCATCTGTTGTCCCTTTTCTTATTTTTTTTTCTCTTCAATGTATAATTTTCTGTTCAGATACATATTTTGGATCATAACCTTAAGGATTATGGGTCACGGCTGAGCTTTTTTAAAAATTTTCTCAAATTACCTTCAGTTCTGTCACTTTGACGGAAAAAGCGTAATTAAAATGCTTGATTGATCTGTTACCTTTGACATTCCAAACCTTTCTGTCACTGTCCATTCAGCATGCACTTGTATTTCCGTGTTGATATTTTGTCATTTTAACAGTTTGTGTCCTTGTCATCAGAACAGATCTGAGCCTTTATGGCCGGTTTAACTGAGCTGAGGTCTGTTCTAGTGGAATGTGTTCATGTAAACGCACTGGCAGTTTGACTTCCTAATCAAAGTAAACATTTAACCATGTAATGGGTGTGAATGAATGCCTGGGACACAGCCAAGTATAAGAGGGCTGTACAAAGACCCACTGAGGACAAAGGAAGGTGTAAATCTACGTGACCGTGTGAAAAATCAGGTTTTCATTCCTCCAAGGCGTGTGGTTTTTTTCTTCCATCGACTGGACTGGAAATTTCTGAAGAACTGAAGAAGCTTCCCGGATGGGTGGCAAAACGTTTTCAACCAAATTTCCAGTCCAGTCGATGGAAGAAAAAAC
>JAQQAE010006211.1:0-16889 GCA_029823295.1 Pseudamia nigra
CCTCTCTTATCTTTTTAAATGGGTGAACTTGCACATTTTTACATTTCCCAATAATTATTGTCCCCACTGTATACTTAGAGTAGTTTTTTTAAATAAAGAAGTTGTTCCGCAGAATACTTTTCACTCTTATTCAATTACATTTATTATGGAAAAAAATGTACATTTACTGTGTTACATTTGGACACAGCTCAATGAGTAGGGCCAAAAAAAGTCTGAAATGATCAAATAATCAATTTAATTAAAAAATGTCCATGATATGTAGAAGTAAATTTACAATATGAATACACTAAGCAACAAAATGAGCAGAGATTTACAAAAATGGTCACCAAAACAAACAAATAAGCAAAGAATATGAACAAAAACTGAACAAAATTGCAAAATGAGCAGAAAATTCACAAAATGATAACCAAAAATGAACAGAATAGTCAGGTAGATTATGAAATGTAACAGGCGTAAATGAAAAAATAAGTGGCAAGGTAAGCAAAAATACAGAGAATGATCAAGCAAATAAAAAAGACCAATATAATCAAGAAACTGAGCAAAAAAAAAAAAAAAACCAAAACGAGCAAAAATGATCCAGATAATCAAATACTGTAGGTGAACAAAAATGAACAGAATAAGAAATGAAAACTGAACAAAAAAATTTGCTACAAAATGAGTAAAAGTATGTATCTTATTGCTTTTATTGTTTTACTGCTGTTTGTTATTTTAAATTATGTTTTTACTGTATGTGTTTTATATTTCTTACTTGTACTATTTGTAAGGTTTTGCTAATGTGGTCCAAATGTACAGCACTTTGGCCTGTTTGGAGTTTAAAAGGCTTTATAAATAAAGTTGGTATGGTATGGTAAAAGTGACCAAGATAAGCAACAACAGTGGTAAAGTAACAAACAAAATTGAACAAAAGTCAACAAAATAAGCATTATACGGAACAAAAAAGGTCAAAATAATCAAGGAAATTAACAAAAATGACCTAAATACCAGTTTGAACGCAGAATAATATGACGTAATAAATTGCATAAGCTACTCACTATTTGAGTAGTGTCATATGAGATACTTTTTTACTCTTACTCTCAAGTACTTATGTTTATGAGTACTTCTACTTTGACCTGAGTCATTCTAATGATAAAGTAACAATACTTGTACTTGAGTACTGCCTCTGTGTCCTCTACACGCCTCTGTTTGTGTACATAAGCATTGCTTTGTTTGAGTTGATAAAAAATGCATATTTGTAATTTAGTTTATGGATAATTTGCACTAATGGCATATAGTGTATAAATGCTGGCAGAAATTTTGAATGAATATGCATATTGTATTTGACACAGAGTCAAAAAATATTTCCTTATTCTTCCTTGGAGTTGGCTAAAGAGATTGCGAACACAGCATGTTTTCCTCGGCAGCTTCCAGGAAAGCCTAGAAGAAATAAGATAACTTAACAGTCAGTTTCAATGACGGTGGCTGGTCGTTACTGAAACACAAGAGAGAAGTGAGCTGCCCCCAGAGAGAAACAGTGAGACAGGAGAAGAGCGAGCGAACGGGACAACAGCATGTCACGGAGCGAGAGGATCCAGAGACAAACGGCAGGAAAAACGAGAGGCAGCTCCATGAGTGATGGCTGTTAAAACGTGCTGCAGGGTCCATCTAGTCATCATGCTATTTATAGGGCTTCTTTTCTGCATGTTCACGCATACTCCAGCAGGTTATTTCACATTTCAAAGTTACCACATTTGACACAGTCCTAAATACATGGCAGATTTGAAGTGGACCCTAATTAATGTCAGTTAATGAGTTTCCCCTGCTTCTGATAACGTGTGAAATCCATCATTTGTGATCGCAGGCTCTCTGTGTGGCAACAACATCCATCTTAAAAAGTCCTTGTATGCTAATGCAGCGCCTCTTTCGATTTGGATAAAAATCACACTAGGTGCTTGAAAATCAAAAACACCCACGAAACATATGTTGGCCTGCACTCAATGCACTGCTCAACATGAATCCAGGCGCAGAAATGGTCAGGGTCTTTTACTGAACGAAAAGATGGGAGCCCAATTTCCTTTTTTACCATCTCTAAATCTACAAGGCATGTGGTAAGAGACCATCTTTAGTGGGAGCTTGTAAAGCATGCCAGCACGGCAGTGAAAGATATGAAGGGTCACTAATGCAGTTATGAAGGAATAAAA
The DNA here is from genome assembly GCA_029823295.1 of Pseudamia nigra. NCBI lineage: Eukaryota > Metazoa > Chordata > Actinopteri > Kurtiformes > Apogonidae > Pseudamia > Pseudamia nigra. Next base: position 2,178 of record JAQQAE010006211.1, read on the forward strand.
AAAAAGCAATATAACCCTAACAGAGTGCAAATACTCAAATCATAAAATCATCCAAAAAGGCACCACCTACGGACAGAAATAAAATACGAAATGAGAAATTTTTATCTGGCAGAGTTTAAAGAGAAGAGTCTGGCAGAGTTTTAAGGGAAGAGAAAATCAAATGAATGTGTAGGTCAAATGCACTTTTGAAATTTCAGGAGGGAGGCAAAAACAGTAATGGTGCATATTATTTTTCTTCTCACACATGATTGACCGTCCTCGCTGCTCTGCGCACACACACACACACACACACCCCCCCACACACACACACACACACACACACAGCTCCGCCACCTAATCTCCCAGAGTGACACCCCTCACCTGATACCCCCCAGCCGGGATGAGTCGGGTTTCATAGAGGTGGAATGCTTCACCATCTTGTACATCGTCACCACCAGGAAGATGACATTGACCTGTCAAAACAGACGCGTATCAGGGTTATCAGACCGCTCTTAGAAAGGCATCCAGTTCCTGCTGCTAACAGCCATAGCTGTGCTTCGCCGTGACTTACCAGCAGCTTTACAACACGGCTTAATGCATAATGGTTTTGAGTCAAAAGACAGCATCAATACTAGCATACCTTTACTGAGAGGAATATGAAATTTTAATGCCTCAGTGCAGATCATAAGGTACACTGACTTTCAAGAGAAAAAATAACAGTGAGAGGTGAATGCTTCGGTCTATCTCACACAACTCTGGCCTTCAACATGAGCTGCATTCAAAATGTCTCTTCTCACTCTATTATTTGTCATCATACTGACTAGTAGACCTTGATGCACACAAATGCACCTCTTCCTTGGAACAGGGGGCAGAATATGATTTACACAGTCATCTCTTTCAGTGGGTTTTCTTTATTTTTTATAAATTTCATGATTGCACTGTATATTAACACTGAAGACATCCAAAATGCGAAAGAGCATGTGGAATTATGAAGTAAACAAAGAAGTGTTAAACAACATAGCAAAGTGTTCTATTTTCGATTGTCCAAAGTAGCCAAATTTAGCTTTGTTGGCAGCTTTGCATACTCATGGCATTTTCTCATTAGATTTATGAGGTAGTCACTTTTGACATCACAGACGTGTCTTTAATTAAATTGTGCCATTTCTTGCCTTAATGTGCTTCAGACCATCAGCTGTCTTGTGCAGAAGACAAGTATGGACAGAGTCAATAACCTTATTTGTGATACTACAATGTCTGTACAAATCCATAAAATAGCAAGAAACAGTTAATTCCATTTATTTTAGTTCAGAAGATTTTCTCTTTGCGCGTCACAATTCAAGGCCCAAGTATCAAACTACACAAAGAGCAAACCTAACAGAACAGAACCTCCAAATGCAAGCCTAGGACGATGAAGGGGAGGAAAAACTTCCTTCAATGGAAGCGAAAAACCTCCAGCAGAACCAGGGCTCTGGGTTGGCAGCCACCTGTTTCCACCAGTTGGGGTTATGCAGTCATCAAACGCTATGATGAAACTGGCTTCCACGTGAACTGTTCCCAGTTTACAAAGCTGGTAATTCTAATAGTCCCGTCCTCTGCAGCGGAGGTAGTTCTTGATTTTCCACTTTTCCTAATTTTTTGGGGGGAGATAACTGATTTTCATTTCTTAAAGTAACGGTGGACTGCCTTTTCTCTTTACTTCACTGGTTCTTCTAATATGGATTTATACAATACCTGTAGCAGCACTAATAGGGCTACTAGTCTAAAGCACCTTAAAAAGGCATGAGATTACACAAATTAAGTCTTCTTTCACTGTTTGGATGTCTTCAGTGTTAATGTACAATGTTGGAAATAAAACAAAAAAAAGCACTGAAGGAGAAGGTGTGTCCAAACTTTACACTGGGACTGTATGTCTAATGAACCTCAAGCATATCCGATGTACAGTGGACAAAAGTTTTAAAAAACGCAGAAAGGAAAGAACATCGCTGAGTGCTGTATTTTAGAAACAATTTTCTGTGGCCAAGAAAAACATCTAAGTGATTCAAGCCATACATCCAGAATGGTTTTCATGCGTTCAGGATGTCTGTGTGTAAGCACCGGAGGGCCTGTGGCCACTGAGGCAAAGGGAGGAGATGTGCTTCGATTTGGCCCAAAACCGTATAAAACCTCTGAAAAGCAGTTCAGTAAATATTCAGTGAAAAAAGCACTTCATATCCCAAATTTTATGTCATTAAAAGCTTGCATTCTGTTCTGGCTTCAAGTGTGTATTTTGAAAGCGTGACCAATCCTCTGTACATGAGTAAATGACAGAGAAGCAGAACATTAATAATCTACATGTCATGTTCTCAGCATGTGCAGCGCTTTATTTTAAAAAAGTTCCTTCTACTCCATGTATGTTGTTCCATTTAGATGCTTACAAAAATATAGAAAAACAGGAAAGGGGGTTTACAGAGTGAGTGGAAAGCAGATGGAAAATGGAGTGGCTACATAGACGGGAAGAGGCTTTTAGATCACAGCTTAGAGTGATGCCAAGTTTTGTCTCCTAGTCACTGGGGCCGAGTTACGTCTCCATAAGGCGAGTGGCTGGAGATGCGTTTAACACAGCTGTAAGTGATGATACAGATCCAATGAGACAAACGGATGTACAGCGAGGCGGGAGGCAGGAGGCAGGGAGGTGCTCTGCAGTGAGGCAAACTCCTCAGACTCCCCGTCATGCCTGCTGCCCATGGGGCTGTCCGTTTTTTTTAGGTCCGTCATGTCTTTGCCAAAAAACACTGCTGCTGACAGCACTTTGCAATGTTTTCAGTGTATTTACAGCCTATGGACAGATTTACATGTGTATTACTATGTGCGTCTGTATGAATATGCACTGTAGCATGTATTAATGTGCAAGTGTTGTGTGTTTATGTTCATGTGAGTCATCGTGAGCGCCCATTGCACCACATGAAATATTAAAAGGTGAAGATGGAGATGTCCTCGTGCTGGGATTGGCTGGGGACGTGTCATGATCCACAGCAGGGCTATGAACTGTGGTAATGGTTGTCTGGCCCACCCGCTCATTAGTGCCATGTTCACCCTCTCTCCCACCACCCTCGTTTTCCCAATGACCTTCATGCCTGAGATGATTTCTCCTCCTGATTGCAGAAGGGGAGTATTGTCTGTATTGTGAGAACCAAATAACTTGAAGTTGTTGCCGTTCACCAGTTCTGATTTCAGAGGATTTCATAGCTGAGTGGACACTGATGTCCTCATGTCAGATATAATGGGACCACTTTCCTTTCATGCAAATTGATCTGAGAAAGCAGAGGTAAGAGGCTGCCAGCACAGAGACAGAGAAAATCTATAATCTGTTCTTTCAGTGTTTCTATAGAAAAAAAGAGAAATATTATACATGTGCAGAAGCTTACCACGATTATGAAGGTTACAGGTCCGATGAAACTCCAGATGAAATGGTTATCAACCCTCAGCCAACATCTATAGGTCGAAAAAGGTGACACTTAGTTCATCATATCATTGCCAAAACAAAGTTGTATATCATTGATCAAGGCGCAGCAGAGCTTGCAGGATGATGCAGGAACAGAAACAGAATAGAGACTCGGCTGACCACAGAAAACCAGACCTTGAGGGAGTTTTGGCTTGCCGCCATCAGAAGCTGCAGTCTTAAAGGCGGTGGTTATTGGACTCATGACTTCACAGTCTGCAAATGCGAGGTGTCTGAGTGTGTGTTTCGGAGAGTGCATAACCGTAAACAATGTACTGTGAACGATTCAAGAATGAATTGCACCTTGGCCTGTGTTTATCACTAGGAAACAGAAAGGAAGTGAAATCTACAGCAATAAAATGGAGTTTGAAAAGGGGGAGTTTACTTAATTCCCATAAATTACACGATTACAGTCTTACAAATCATAAAGCTTGCTGCTTGGATGAAGACCAGCAGAGAAGTGCATAAACTTTTAACTGACAAGGGCAGCAATTATCCACATGCAGAATAAAAACCCAGCAGGCCAGTAGTGCTAGCTGGTGCATTCATTAATGATGCAGCGTTGCTCGCAGCCTCTTCTTTTCGCAGTGACAGGGTGTAAATTTGTCAGGGGGCAGAGGTGCTGTGCTCTTCGTGATATTACTATCATTAACAAATACATGCACGCCGTCTGGGAGTGTCTTAATGTGGGGGGGGGAGGACAGCTACTTGTGGATTTGATCAACCAAAAGTCGAGCCTCTATAAAGAATTCAGACTTACGCCCGCTGTGTGCCATAACTCCGGTAGTCGATGGCTGCTGAAATGCCCACCACCACAGCTGGGAAGAGATACCCGGAGATGTAGTAGTACTTTCTGCGTGAAAATTCGCTCTCAAAAACTTCGACCAGCATGAGGTACAGCTGCACGCCCTCTAGACACATCCAGGCGAATGCAGCCAGGAAGCAGAAGTGGAGAACCCCGGCGATGATGGAGCACACAAGCTGACAGGAAGAGATGGAGATGCAGATGTTACACACAAAGGTAAGAGGAGTCTGAAAGGATGAGCCTCATTTTGGCTTGATTTGACAGAATGACATTTAAACGGAAGGTGTTTAAACTGCATCAAAAAGGAGAGGGCTTAATAAACCTAATTTCAAACATTGATCTGAACTAAAAATGAACGACATCACCGTAGTTTACAGAGACACAAAAGTGTCCCTTACAGATTTATGAAAGAAATTGCAGAACATTCCAGTGAAGACTGGTTGAACCATACATCCACCAAGATTTGTTACATACCGAAAACAGCCAAATGGGTCAAATTTACCCAGGCATCATTTTTAGACCACAAAAATGGCCTCTGTCCTTGTATGAGGTCATTTTCTTCACAAATAAACCAATCTGTTTGATCATCACCTGTGTTTTGTCATCTATTTTTTCTCTTCAAGAACATTAATCACATGGTGATACCAATCAGTTTAAAATGACTAGTCAAAATGAGTATTAGAATAAAATATCTGCTTATTTGTTCGATTCATAAAGCTTTGCCTCCAATTTATTGTAAATTTTACACAACTTGGCACAGCTTTCTGGTCTCACATTAATAAATGTTTTTGCTTAAATGTGTGATCTACACTGTGCAAGCATCAATACATTTCAACTGGGATACAATTAACCAAGTGGTTGTTCTAGATATAAATATTATTTTAAAATCAGGGTTTATATGGACAACTTTTAACAATGGGGAACAATTGAGTGTTGTTTAAAACAGAATACTGCACATTGAAAATCTCTGGCCTGTTTGAGGTTCTAGTTAAAGGTGTAGTGTGGATGTTTTAGAGACATTCAACTGTAACAATGATAAATGATAACATTCATAATTATGCTTTCATTAAGCTATAATCACCTGAAACCACAGATGTATATGAATGGGAAACCACATAATGTATATGAATGGGATAGGAGAGAATGAGGTAGAATGAGATAGAATAGAATAGAGGAGAATAGGTTCTTCTAATTTGACTGGAGGTGTAGCAGGACTGGTATTCACTTAGTTGCACTCTCCAACATTACCACTGTTACATCTCTAAATCCAACACAATGGACCTAAAAGCCCATAAAACTGACTCAGAACCAGCATAATAAGTCTTTGAGTGCTGAAGCGTGAAGATACAGAATGGATAAATGGAGAGGTGACATTTTCATTTACAGTAATATGGATTTGTAACAAAAAACCTGAAGAGGAAATTCATGAGTTTAAAGGTTAATGACTGCACATGACACCGTTCATCATTAGTTTGACTGCACTTTCCAGTACCTTCGGCTCTGTCATGTTGATGCCCACGAGGAACACCAACTCGCCAATAAAGAGGTTGAGGCAGAGGTTTTTGTGGATGGTGTTGCGGTCGCTTTGCAGCCCTCTGAAGAAGCAGAAGGTGAAGAGGCTGATGGCCAAGCAGACAAGTGACACCGCAATGCCCATCCTGGTGATGACGGTTAGAAGCAGCTCATGGACACTTCCCTCCCGCTGTGTAGAAATAAACACGCAAGACTGACCTTCAACTCCACACTTGTCAGAATGATCGGTGGCATTAAAGGACATAATGACAGGCGCTATATTTGTTCAAGTGTAAACACTGATTTATTGAAAATATCAGTGTATATACAATGTTGCTAGGGAGATTAAACTTTCAATGCAGCCCTTGAGCTTTTCTCAAGGCTGTCTTGATTACTACTTCCTGAAAGCATCTCACATTCAAACCGAACACACTTATTCCACCTTGTGTGGCATTAAATGGCGCTTAATGAAAACCTGCTGCACACAGCCGCCACCGCCTGATACGATGTCCACATGTATGTTCTCTTTTTTACGTCAGTTGGTGGTGTGTTTCACGAGACCTAAAACAGCATTTGTCTGATTGTTCAAAACAGGCATAAGGAAAATGTAAAAAAAGCAGACCTGACCATACAAAATATCACTCAAGGTCAGGGTGGCCTAAAAGTGAGGCAATTTCTCCTGTGATATTTGTAATTTTATTGAGGGCAGAAGTTGCAGTTGAGGTGATTTGTATGGAATTGGTGTGAGGCTAAGCCTTGCCTCAGGGGTCTGGTTTCAAGCTGTGGTTAAGGTTGAGGTTAAGACAGATGACAGGGACAGAGTTCATGAGTTGCGACATATTATTAAATGAACCGCAAACTTATCCTCCACATTTATTATTGGCTAGATGCTTGCTACACATGCTATTTATCATGTAATTGGATTGTAATTGCATTTCGCGACCAAATGGATTCTACACCACTTCAAGAGGAGTGGAAATATAAGTTTAAGCTGAGGTTATAGTGTTTCCCATGATTCCCAGGGACATATGCAGGGAGGGATATTAGACATGGATCACAGGTAAAATATAATTACCTCTGATAATAGTATGGCACCTCCAATCCTGATCCACAGTCTTGTTCTTTTAAAGTGACAGCCCGCTTCCTTTTCACCACATCTTTTCAGCACCCCTCCTCCCATTTACCTTCCCTTCCAGTAACAATCTAATTATCTTCACTGAAATGCCAGTCTTGTTCTTGCCGTGTGTGCAAAAATGTATCAGCGAGACGGAAGAACAACCAACTGAAACAGAAAAGGCTTGTGCAAACACAGCACAAGAGCCACTTACCACATTTCCCCGATGAGCCATGAGGATGGCGAAGTTGGTCAAGTGACTGCAGGAGCAAGTTGTGTGGCTCTTGTTGGTTTCCAGAAGCTTACAGCCTTGAGTGGACCAGTATCCCATCATGCTCCTTTCCGAGTAATTCCAAAAGGAACAGTTGGGATTATAGTAGTGCTCCTTCTACAAAAACACAAACATGAGAGAAAAAAAAACAATTAAACATATATGAACATGCTTTGCAATATGCATGATTCTCTACAAACTGTACAACACACCTTGTATGTTTTATACTTTCAACTATAACTCGGTGTGGGATATGCAGACACTGTTATGTAATTATTATCTGTGAAATTTAAATTCCTCAGATGAAACAGGATGTTGGACAAAAAAGATGAAAGAAATCCAAACAGAAGGTAAACAAAATATTAATCTGATTGGAGAGCTGGAGATGAGTTACTATGGAAATTTGCACCTGAAAGGCGCACATGATGAGTGCTAATCACTACTCATGACAATAGAAATAGCACAAATTCATAATGACTCTCTTCTCTTTATTCTAACACTAACACATTAAAGGCACTGAGCAAAAGGCTGTGCTGCCATTTTTGTATTATTTTTATTTCAGCCGTGTGGTCTGCGGGAGTCTCAGGAGGAGGCTTACATCCAGGTGCTCCAGTGTAAAGATCACGGGGTCAGCCACGAACACACGGCTGGACTCCTTGGTAATAGAAGCTGACAGGATGTGGGAGTTTACTGTGAGGGAAAGGTTGCGTTTGTTCAGGTCTCCCGTTCCTCTCAACGTGGCATTCTCTGTGCTGAGGAACTGACCCAGGTGTTTGTAGAGCACAAATACCAGCTTAGCCACACCTGCAAACACCGATGAGAAATTCAGCAGATGCAGAAAGAGCATATATAAGCAAAAAAACAATTATCCATGTGGTGATCCATCAATAAGATATATCACTACCATTTTATACCACACAAATGTACAGAGCACCTTTTGGATTAATCTGACCTCTATGTAAAGTTTTTTTGATTTACTGAGAACTGGGCATGTTACACTTGTTTAACATACGATAAATGCATTGTCTATATGAAACAGAAATAGCATCTACACATCATTTTGAGGCATTTAACTTCTAAGAGTGGCTTCAATTATTAGTAACTTCATTGTATATTTAAATAATAGGACTTTTTGTATTATTTTGTATTATGTTTGGTACATAGTGTATGCAAATGAGTGCAAGAAGGTACAGTATATGCAGACTTAAACCGTGTTTTTACACATTAACCCTCAAAGATTTAGATCAGGGGTGTCCAATCATTGCCACAAAGGGCCGAGACACTGCACATTTTCTTTCCAACCAGTCTCTTCAGCAGGTGATTTCACTGAATTCCTTCCCACTGACTGGAGTTCAGTGAAAACACCTGCTTTAGTGAGGGGCTGGAAAGAAAACCTGCAGTGTCTCGGCCCTTTGTGGCATTGATTGGACACCCATGATTTAGATGATCGCCAACAGCACCATCAAAACGCATGCAAGTTCACAGCTTTTTTTCTAAAAATCAATAAATCTTTTTTGATAATGCAAATGTAAAATTTGCACTTAAATTATTCAACTTTAACCACTAGAATATATTTGAAAAGCAAAATAATAATGGGAGAGTGAGGTATGCCAAAAAGTCTTAAAGGATTTTGGTCTTAAAGGATTAATATCTTTCATCATTAAAAGGTCCCATACAGTAGCTCTTAAATTTATATCTGTATGGCTTATATGTGTCTGTTAAAGACTTCTGTGAGAGTGTTGTTCATATAAAATGTGTTGATTTGATTTTTTCCTTGATTTTCCGAATGTCTCTTTAACTTGGTCAAACATGCTCTATGTCATTGTCAGGTGTCGTATCAGCCGACTTTAAATCAGAAAACACACTGACTGGCAGAATCACAAGCCATTGCCAAGTCTGACATAAAGACACAGTAATGGAGGATTGGTCAGGAATAATGTCACTTACTCATGGAAGGGGAGCTAATTTTATCTAGACTGTGATTGGTTACAACTTGTGACATTTTCAAATTTAGAATTCTACTGGTTCGTGGAGACTGGACCAATGCACTTTAGCTTGGCTTTGATTGGTTATGACAAAATTCAAAATAGCTTATTTTCCCTGTTTCTTGTGTGGCTTTCTCAGGATTTGCAGCAACGAGCAAGTTAAGATTTTTGCTGTTTTTAATTAACATCACAGATGTTTTATTAACCTCAAAACCCTAAAAAGATGAATTTTCACATTATGGGACCTGTAAGTTTAATTTTATTTTTGCTTTCTTTGTATTTGCCTTGTCGAGATTTAATAAAAGTTATGAGATATTTATTTTGTTTACGTTTTTGAATTATTTTGACTCAATATTTTATATTATTAGCATTATTATTATTATTTATGTGTTCCAATGTTCAATGACAATACATGACTATCAGACTCTTGCTACTACATTAGTGGTGCCATAAAATAAACACAAAAAAAAAAACTAAAACATTCACTATCGTGACGGCATTAATCATCAACTAAAATTTTATTATTTTTACAGAACAACTGATGAACGTGAAGAAGTCCATAACAAAGCATGGCACCATTTTTCTATTCCAACCTTTGACTTCACAATTGCAATTCAGTATGAACTGAAATACATCTACAGTATTTAAAAACACAAACACATGGCACACAACTCCTTTATCAGTATAGAGTCATTTAATTAGAGCCTGATACGTTATTGGATTTATTTTGATGTTGAATATTGAGAAAAAACTGGGATTTCAGTTTCATGGCAACTAGTTCAATAGCTCTTTTCTGAGGTATCGGTTTAGCTCGAAATTTCTAGTGCACCATTAGTGCCCCTAGTTGTCCAATTAGTACAAGATATTGTCCAATTTTTAGCACATGCATGACAAGTAACATATCCAGCAGAAGGTAATTTTACATCATTAGTGTCAATAACAACCAGGAAAGTAAAATCCCTGCAGCAGATGTGTTGTTCTCACCATTTTTGCTGTTGACTTTGACAGTGTTGGAGGAGAGCTGGAGAGTCGCACCACCTGTACTCGACTGTGGGAACCTGAAGTCCTGCACCTGACCATCAGTACTTAGCACATACACATCCAGCACTAAAAGTACGGAGGTGAGAGGGAAGAAAGACATAAGAAAAAGTGACATGCATTACTCATAGGAATAATTTTAACAGCAGTGCATGGCTTTAATAGAGCTTTAATGTTAATGCCCAGCAGGGAGTATGTAAGACTTGAGGTTCATTGTACCAATAACTGAATCAAGTCTTATTGGCAAGACCCCATAGAGTGTCATTTACTAAGGAATGGTGTCACTAAGCTGCTGGTTGGCACTGCAAAAACCTCCTAGGCGAGAGGAAAAGTAAAAAAAAAAAAAAAGAAAAAAAAAACAACAACAAGGGCAAGAGAGGAAGCGCAAAAGCAAGCACAGACAGCCTACTGCAGCATGAATGTCAAATATTCATAGGATCAAAAATATCATTGAGCTTTTACTTTTACTTTTTCTTTCCCCTGTGGGTTCAGATAACTCTGGGCTCGACGAGCAAATCTCTGAAAATCCTCCAAATTCCTACAGCCCCCTCTCTCCGGTATACCAGCTGCCGGGTGGTGCTCGCTTTGATGTGTGAAATTACTGAAGGGTCAGGAGGACACACGTATCAGCACACTCCCTCCCATCAGAAACGGCCTTGCTTCCTCAGATAGACGGCTTCTGACAGACCAAGATGTGGAATTGTTCTCCTGTTCCCTTCCTCTTTTGTCTCGTCTTTAGTGCCCCCCCCACCCCCCTTTAGTGCTCACTCTCTTTTCCATCATTTTGCCCTTGATGCGTCTGGGGGTGCCATTTGAGCTTCGACAAACTGCTAATTAGGGGCATTTTCGTCAGGGAGGTCAGGTGAGAAGCTCTTGAAGATGTGTTCTTCAAATGCCTATATTTATGTTTTCCTCCTTGGAATATTATCTCTACAACTTAGATAAGCAAGAGCTTGACAGACTCATAAAACTCCCTCAATATGGTGATTAAGTAGCCAATATACAGTATATTACACAACATATTAATCAGTGCTTTTGTAGAGACAGAGTCCTTATCAACTACCACTTAATGGGAAAGCCTTGGAGAGAACTGATAGAGTGTGGTGTGAATGGGACAATGCCATTCAATTGGTTTCTTTGTTTTCCCCAAGAGGTCTGAGCAGTTCATCTTGCAGCACACATTCAATGAGGTGATGTTACAATGCAAGAAAAAGATTAAAAATCAATGAGGTATAAGACAAAAAGGCTGAGCAGGAGACCATAACCATAGTAACAAAGAGATATGAATGGGATTTGACAATTCACTGGACTAATCTGGCTTAAATGATATCACGGTGCTAATAAACTGTCTATTAGGACATATTTGAATGATTATTGAGGAGACACCAAGTACGCATTGGTGATAGCAGGAATGAGACGTGGCGATTTTTAAAATAACGTCCCCCTGATGGAATAGATGATTCATCTCTGCCTGGAATAAATAAGGCAAAATCACTGCCTTGAAGACAATCCTGACACTCAGTTTGAAACAATCTTGCTGAGACTCTGGTCCACAGCCAAGAAGAAAAATAACCATCTGCATCATGGATTGTGTCCGTGTATATGCAGTTTTATTGGGTTTGTAGTTATTGGAGAGGAACTTACTGATATTCTCTGCAGGCATTTTTACGACGGCTGGCTCAATCAGGTTTTCCGCGAGGACAAATGCCCCTTCCTCCAGGGTATCCAGTAACATTGTGGCAGCGTGTGTTTGTTCTGTGGAATTCATGTCTTTCCAAGATTTCAGAGCTTCCGGCCTGAGGAGGTTGTCAACGGTGTCCACAATTGCCTGTATCCATGGAGAGAAGTGAAATGTCAGCTTGCTCTTACCCCCACCATCATAACTCCAGCTTAATAACTGAAAGGGGAGACTGGGCAGCAGATGATAAAAGGGCATGCATGGCCAACAGTGACAGCAACACCAACTGAAAGTGAAATATTACAATCATTCAGTCTGAAGACATGTGGTTTGCAGAATTCAGGGTGAGTCAAATTATAATGATGACATAAATGCAATATGTATGTATTCATATTTTGTTTATAAAGAAAGAGCCCATTCTGGGTTAGCCTCATTTAGTTTCCCCAGTTTGGAACCACTTCTTTATTGAATAACAATGTGAAATTGCTTGAGGGGAAAAAAAACAGAACACAAAGCAAATGTTTTTTATCCCTTTGCTAAACAAAGCTGCCTATATTCTCAGTTCCTAATTTTAAGCAGCCATTTTCCAAAGAACAATTACCTCCTTGAAGTACAGTCGTATTTCCATAACAGGATCTGCCCATAATGGCCTTGAGTATTTTTCTCTAACAGGAAAGTGGCATTATCATGAAATCCATGTCAGGAGTGGCAGTCTGAGTCAAGATGTGGAAAATTTTGCTTGTTTTCAATGGCAATCCTTTCATTTCCTGGTTTCTGATAAGCAGTAAGCAAGCAAAACATTCCTGAAAACCCACACAAGTATCATGTGTTCATATAACGAGAGTTTCCTCTGACCCTGGCAGGAAGAGTTCATGACTTCTGCTTGACATAGTCAAATCTCGCTGCTGATAACTTTGTGAAATCCCACTGAAGACAAGCAGTTGTACAGGGTTCTGAATATAGAGCAACCCGTGGTGTGATAAATCAGAGTGACAATTTAACCATAGGTGCCATTAACCGCAGCTAGGCCCACCACAATAACGGTAATTAACCACAACAAGCCCTTGCTCACTGTACCAATTAGTCACAGCTGTGATTATCCAAAACACTAATTGACCACAGACAGAATTATCCATTTGCCTGGAATAACAAGAAAGGGGATCAACCAAAGTCTGCACCAATATATGATCAACCACAACATTTAACCACAGAGCTCATATTAACCACAGTGATGATGACTGTATCCAGACACAGAGCTCTCAGCATGACTTTATTTCTCAGACCCAAGCTCAGAAATCAATCTCTTTGGCCCTGACCTTGCAGGCAACTGGAGGCTCACGAGCTGTGACTATGATGGGAGTTAAGAGCGTGTGTGCAAGATAGAGAGTAGTGACAATTACAGGGTCGGAGCCATTACAACCAGACAGACACTAAATGGTCTTTCCCCCCTTCTCTCCGGTGACCACCCTCCTCAAAGGACCCATGAAATCCAAAAGGGTAGAAAAAGTCTGCTGCCTCTAATTTGCACAGCACAGAACAGGGATGTGTTCTGATTGAATCCTTTTTAATTCTTGTCTGGGTGGAGGTCACTTTACAAATTACAGAGGTGTTACCCGTTGAGGCCCCTTGGCTTGTTACATGCATTGTTTGGTGGGAGCTTGGCGAGTATTCACATAGATTTCAGGAATGAGAACAGCTCAGTAGAGAGCTGCAAAGGCAAATTGCAGTGATTCCACATTTGAATAAAATGGAGGGCAAACTAGAATTGGACACTGTGACAGCTGATTTATTTCATGACAATGTGTATTAATCATGTGTCATTTCAGAGAGAATGAAGTATCACATCTCCAGGAACAGAATCCGGGCAGACTAACTCTTTAATCCAGTGAGTTACTGCACTGCAGCTTTATTTATACAGTGTACTGGCTCAAAATTAACAGAAGAATCAAGAAAATAACCAAAATAAAAAGCTTATTTTGCATGTTTTTCTTCCCTAATCAGGACAATTCTAAACAAAATAAACAAAAATAAGCAGAACAAGTAAAAGGAACAGAATACCGTATTTTCCGGGTTATACGTCGCAGTTTTTTGCATAGTCTGGCTAGGGGAGCGACAAATACGCTACAGCAACGTATATGCAAATTATTTCAAGTGTTCGTTGTTTGTCACACTGACAGCCGCTAGAGGTTACTCTAGGATTGTGTACCCGGATCTGCCGCACCTGTATCATTGACAATTTAAAATGTAGACATTACCAGTAACAACCTCACCTGCCATCAGCTTAACACTGAATGTGTCGGTGCCGACTCATTTGCACGTCACTTACCTGGTGAGGTGGGGAGGCGAGCCCTGAGCTCTCACTTCTGGCCGCCTGGCTGCTCGCGACCCGCTCCAGGGACAGTGGCAGGTGGGGAGTGTGACTGGGGCGGTACACATGTCAAACGGTAACGCAGGTGTCCTAAGGCGAGCTCAGGGAGGACAGAAACGTCCCGCGGAGCAGAAGGGAAAAAGCTCGCTTGATCTTGATTCTCAGTATGAATACAGACCATGACAGCGGGGCCTCCACCGTCATATTACGTTATATTACATTAACATACAAGAAACCTATTCAGCCTGTTGTTCTCTATTCTATTATTATAACTTGCCTTTTAAGATGAAATGTCTGTTCTTTGTGTCGGATTTTGTTAAATAAATTTCCCCGAACAAATGCGACCTGTTCTCCAGAGCGACTTATACATGTTTTTTTTCTTCTTCATTTTGTATTTTTTGGCTCGTGCGACTAAGGGCGTACTCACACTAGGGCCGTTTTGGCTCGAGCCGTGCCGGGGCCCACTTCACACCTTTCCAGAATT
>JAQQAE010006212.1:0-16883 GCA_029823295.1 Pseudamia nigra
ATTACAGACAGCTGGACCGAATCGGGTCCGGTCAGCGTTCTCACCATCAGCGAACCGCACCGGAGTTCGGATGGAGGCGAACCGAACCGCACCGAGACCAACTCGAAAAGGTGGTCTGGGTGCGGTTCTTTAGTCCGGACCAAATCAAACTGGTCCACTTTCACACCAGCCCAAATGAACCGAACTTGCAGGAGTTCCGGACTCGGGTCCACTTTAAGCGGACCAAACGCCGTAGGTGTGAAAGCGCCCTGAAGTTTCATGGGTTTTTTTTGTACGTTGGTGGAGCGTGAGAGCATTGTGTAAAATCTTCTCCAGCACATGCAGTGATTCTGAACGCGACTCAGGTCTGGACTCTGAGGCCACCGAGGTCTGAAAATGATGCCTCACATTCCATAAACCACTCTGTCATTGTTTTGAACCTTATGAATGCTGGACGTGTCATGTTGGAACATCCCTGTGCCACCATGGAAGGAAAAAATGATAAATGAGAAGCTCCCCGTTGCATCAGTTAGGGTTAAAAACCTGCTTCAGCTGAAACACACTAATAATTCTGTTTTTTCTGGACAAGGTGTATAAATTGTTGCTGGAATTTTAAATTTGGTGAGCTAATTTAGTATTTTGTTGTTGACTTTTTTCACCAGTCAGGCTAACAGGTTTGATTCAGAATATTCAAACAGAAGCTCCTGCCAAAGCTCCTGCCAAAATGTGGATGGTTCATGATGATTTTCCATCTTGACAGTTCTGCTGCAGAAATGCACCAGGAAATGCTGGCACAGGTTTAAAAAATGATCACTTAGGCTGCGTTTCATAACACCCATCGCCTTTTTTTGCTATTAAATAGTGGTTTAAAACACACATCTTTGTTGGCTTGGAGACAGATGATAGCATAACAGTACAGATGAGACAAAAAGCCTCCCCAAATGTTTCATAAAAGCATTTTGCTGCAAGAGATCAAAATGAGCAACACTGCCAAACGACATAAAAGCTAATCTAGGAGGAAAACATGACAACAGCAAATGCATCAAAATGGTGAAAAACATGTTATCAAAATGAATTTTGAAAGGAGGAAAAAGGCTGCAGTGACACCTGACGTGAAACTCAGAACACAAAGTAGAGTTTATAGTCAATTGTGACAATTTTAATGATGTTACAGTCATTTACGTAAATCATCTTCAGTTGGTTCCTTTACATTTACTGCCAGAAACCTTTCCTTGTGAACTAGAAGGATAAACGTCCGATGTTAATGAAATGCAGCTCAAATGTCACTTCATTTAAGAATAGTAGCCTTTCAGTTTTAGGTAACTTTCACAAACACAGAAGGTTCATATGGCTTAAAGAGTCTTGTAGTTTCCTCCTCTTTTACCACGATCAGCGTTCAGTGTCGTAGTGTTGTGGTTTGATTCGGGATGCACATTTCAGCAGCCTCACTGCAGGTTTGTGAGGAAATATTCCTGTATCCTAGTATTCATTATGAAGAGAAACGGAGCTGCCTTGGCGGAGGTCTGCGCTCGCTGAGGGCTCCATAGTATTCTTTTACTTTGTTTTCATCCTGTTGCATGATGGAAACCAATAAATCCAACATAGAAACAGAGCATTTTTCGTAGTCTTTGTAACCAGTAGCACCAGGATGGAGACGTTATCATGGTCACGAAGCAAGGCAGGTTTCAAGTGAATCGATTTAGCCACTTTTAAGACATCTCATATTTTTCTTTACAAGCAGAAGCACCTACTGTATAAGAAAGGAGCTGCACTATTTTCACTTTGAATTAAACACTAGTCAAAAAATAGTCATCAATACTTTTAACTTTCAAGTGAACTGCTTTTTCTTTACACGCAGTAGTGCCACTTATCCCAGGATGCAAGTCTATGTGTTTTACAACCATGGAACGTTTGAGTAAATTGTATCAGCCACTTTCAAATGTTTGCAAATGTGCTTGTAAGTCATCGTGCCCGCGATCCCACAAATAGTAGCGCCACCTATCACACAAATTGGTAAGTTTGAGACTGGATTATGGTTTGGGTAATGAAATTGAAATATATGTTGGCGAGTTTACAGTATATGAGCAGAATCAGTGAAATTCTGAACAACTGAGTTTGTTGTAAAGAGGAGCAAGACGGGTCACAGTGACAAACACAAATCTATAACACTGTTGATATTAATAGCACTATGCTTGCTTTAAACTAGTGTAGTCGCATTTTCAATGGCCTCAGGCACATTCATTTAAGGTTAAAGCAGAATAATGTCAGATTAAATTGCCTTATTGTGGTTGACTGTAGTAGCAGTGAGTCACCTGGATACTAGTATTTATCATGTAAACATGGATATGGAAAATGTGATTTTTGTGTTCCATGTAAACTCCATATCCTAAATATGATCAAAACCGGGACGTTGTTGCATGTGTAAACGCAACCAGTGATGTTTAAAGTAGCTGCGTGAGCCTCTCGAAGCTCAGACTGTGTGAGAGAAAGGTTTGGATGGAGAACAAGTAGGACAACAGAGGCCCTCACTACCGGACCTGCAGGCAGCCTGAAAGCACACACACACACACACACACACACACACACACACTGCGACGCCAGCAGCGTGTGTAGCTGCTGGGGTTTGGTCGTGTCATCTTATCCTCTTTGTGTGTGTTTCTGAGTATTACAGTGTGTGTCTGTGTGTTACTGCTGTCGGGTGTGTGTTGATGCTGTTGCCTTCTGGGCTTTCAGCTAACACAATGAAACAACACCCCGCTCGCTGCAGAGTTTAATTAGTGTGTATGTAGGTGTGCGACCATGTTTTGTGTGTGTGTTTGCGTGTGTAAGAAGACAGGTGATTCCTCTGCTGCAGACTGTCGCGTTCTGATGGATGGAGTTTTCAAAGCGTAGTGTCTGTGTGTGTCTCTCCGTGTGTGTGTGTGTGTGTCTCCATGTGTGTGTGTGTAATGTAATTTCTCCCTATACGACCATCTGTGGTGCGTTACTGGTTTAGACTGAAATATTGCTTCATTCATCACCCAGCAGAACCCACACACCGTCATCACTCTGTGCACGTGTGTGTGTGTGTGTGTGTGTGTGTGTGTGTGTGTGTGTGTGTGCGATGGAGAGTGACCACAGATCCATTGTACAGAGTCTTCCATGTGGAAAACCCTCTCCCTCTGCCTGCGATCAGTTATCTACTGTATATATGAGTGTGTGTGTGTGTGTGTGTGTGTGTGAGAGAGAGAGAGAGAGAGAGAGACCTGAGGCTACAGAGTGAGTGATGGCTTCCTGCCTGTATGAAGCAAACTGACGAGGGAGTCACAGCTACTGTATGTCAGGACCAACGCACACGCAGACTGCATGGATGTGTGTCGTCCCACATACAGTGATTCGCAAAGCAGGGCCTGACGGCTACACGTCTCACGAAGATGACATCATCATCTGGTGGAGATGATGTGGAAACCTGAGATAGAGCACGTAATGGTTTTTATTGGTCCCACGACTCCCGACTGCACCCATTTAGTTGTATTTTCTGACCATTTCCTGTCGTAGTGCTACTAAATTTATATGTGTATGAATCACTGCGACTTTCAAACACATTCCTGTTTTTATTATTTTAGCTGTTGTGTCATAGTTACTGTACAGTAGTTAATGGAACATATAGAACCAGCTGTGAAAATTATTACAGATACTAAGATAAATACAGATAGGACGACTGCCAGAAGTAATAAACAATTAAACATGAACTAAAATATAAACACGTATTAGAAATGGAGCTTTTATCACCACTGATTTCTACTTTACATGCTATACTACTGTTTAATAATCTAAATGATAACGATACCTTAACAGATTAGTTCCATTTTGTAACCAACATTGTTTTGTGAAATCATAATCAGTGTCATTCAGCTTCTATAAATCCCTAATAGCAGCTGAAAAACGAAGCCAAATCAACCTAAGTCCTAACAATAAAATTCATTCTAAAACCAAAAAAGGCAACCACTGGATTTCTGAAGTTTTAGTGTTTCTTCAGCGTCTTTTCTTTATTCTAAGCAGTCGTACCGCTGATCCCAAAAGTAGACGGGATGAAGATGCTTGAAACAAGCGGCAGCAGCAGAATCCCTTCAGTTGACAGGATGGAGATATTACAGTGGCATGTTTCGTGCAAATTGATTCAACCACTTTCAAGATACCATTCATTTTATTTACAAGCAGTAGCAAAAGGAGTAGTGTCACCTGTGTCAAAAGTCAGACAGTGATTCAAGTGATCAACAACCATGGCAAGTTCCATGTCATATTGTTCAGCCACTTTTAAGTTATTGTGTTTCTTTGACACAAAACCAAATGTTGATGGGATGTATGTGTAGAAGTCATTAATAAACAAGTTTCAAGTAAATTTTTCAAACCATTTTCAAGATACTGTATTTCTTCTTTCTTTTCAAGGATTAGCACCCCCACTTGAAAATGAGTAGTGCCACTTATTCCAAAATTTGACACCGTGGAGGTATTATACTGTAGCTGTCAATAACCATGGCTAGTTTGAAGTGAATTGTAGTAGTAGTAGTAGTAGTATCCCCTCTTCCAGAATTAGTGGTGCCACCCATCCCAAAAATCTGATTTTGGTCAATAACTATAGCAAGTTTAACGTAAATTGGTTCAGCCAGTTTTGAGTTGTTTTATCTTTTTTTGAAACAAACAGTAGCATCCATATCGAACAATAATGTAACATATTGCAAAAGTTGATCTTGAGCTCAAGTAAAATTGTTTGTCCATTTTCAAGCTCTAGATAGATGGGAAAAAAACTTTGACCCTCTCGTGTCCCTACACTCACAAATTTCTAATGAGAATGAGTCAGATAATGTCATGTTGTGTTAAAAAAGGCAACAAATGTCATCGCATTTAACCTTACTGTGCTGTATGTCTATAACTCTGCTTTCCTCAGTTTTCTGCCCACACCCTACACTAAACTGCTATACCGGGGCCCATTTTACAAAATTTACCTCCTGGTAATTTGGACACGTTACATTAATCACAGCAAACGGCTTCCTCGTGACCCGTGTAGGAGACTGTGAGAGGCCTGTAGGACCCACAAATCTGTCTGCAATTAAGGAATCGCTGTGGTAACGAGCAAACTACGCTTTAAATGTAATCAAATGTAGGACAGTTTACAGTCACGTGATAACCTTCCTGAATAGCAGCGTCACATAGTATCACACGAGCAATAAACCTGTTCATTAACATGGGAAGGAATGACTTTGTACAATAATCACACGTTCTATAAAGGTCAGATAGGGTCATTTTGAAGCAGCAGCTGATTTGCATCCAATTTGTTCATGGGAACAATTGCTTGAACTTTCTTTCTAAAGTGACTCATTAGACAGTGAAAACACTGCCAGTCAAAAATTTGGACACACCCTCTCCTGTAGTGTTTCTTTTCTTAGACCAAGAGCTACTTCTGCTGCAGAGGATAAGTGTAACAGAATAACCAGCCTCAGAAACTACGGAGGTTGTGGCGTCCACACATTGGGACACGTTTAGAGTTCTTCAGGTTTTTCAGATTCACTGACCTTCACAGGAGGCTCATACAAAGCCCAATTCCAATGCATTCAGGGTGTTGTGTAAAACAAAAACTAATTCAACAAACAAAAAATAGCAGGATATAATCATTTGCAAATCCTTTTTAACCAATATTTAATTGAATACAGTACAAAGACATATTTAATGTTCAAACTGTTTGGATTTTTTTTGCAAATGTTCCTTGCAGGCACGTCTCTGAAAAATATTTTGCCTGGATGGCAACATGTGGCTCCAAAATGTATTTGCATGTGCCCTTTGTGCATTAATGTGCCTTCAGAGATGTGAAAGTCATCCATGTCACGGGCATTCAATGGTTTTGTTGCTTTTTTGCAGCAATTCTCCCAAATTCTTTGAATCTTTTTATGATATTATTGACTGTACATGATGAAATCCCTAAATTCTTTGGATTTGTACATGCATTGAGAGCCATTGTTCTTAAACCATTGGCCTATTTGTTCACACAGTTGTTCACAAAATAGTGAACCTCACCCCGTCCTTTGCTCGTGAACAGCTGAGCCTTTCGGGGTTGCTCCTTTTCTACCAAACCATGGCTCTGCCCTGTTTCCTAACAACCCGTTGGCCTGGTGGAACCTTCCAAACAGCTGTTCTTGATCAAACAAGAAAGGTAAAAATAATATCTTGCTGTCGTAGTATATTGAATTGAATGCAGGTTGAAAAGGATTTACAAATATTTGTATTCAGGTTTTATTTATGTTTTACATAATGTCCCAACTTCACTGGAATTGGGGTTTGTACTTTGGACCTTAACTGTAGAACAAAACCACCAACATAGAGAGAGACACAAAAAACCGACTTGTATCCTGGAACTGGCTTTTGTTTTATTTGCAGCTGTAAATATATACGACAACAAAGGCAGATGTACAGTATATTTTCTCAGAAGAACACATTAAGCTCTTACAAGTGGCACAAAGAAAGCATCTTGAATTTTTTTTTTTTCTCTAGCAGCATGTGTTCATTACCATATGCAGTAAAAACAACACACAGGCTCCTTGCACTTAACAGGCTGGGCTGTGCAGTTTCCTCCGAGCCAACACACCTCTCCTCTTCTTCCTCCTCCACACCTTTTACATTTACTTTCTGGCACTTTTTTCTTCTTTTTGCTTCTCTGCACAAAAGAACGCGTGCGAAGGTTGCAAAAAATGGCAGGCTGCTGCTCCACGTCAAGCTCCATCTGGCATGTTGCAGTCACCTAAAAACCTGTCACCTTCACGTCAGGGTAGACTGCTGAGAAGCCTTATGACCGGAGTCTGAACTGCATTGTTTTATTTATAGAGAAATATACCAAAATGCTCAGCAATAGACTGCTGTTTCAGAGAGAAGAGTGCAGACAGTTGGGATTTTGACATTTGGAGCAATATTCAGACGTAGTGTCAGGACTCTCTGTTTCCTGTTAAAGCATAGAATAAATAGAATGTACTCAGATGACAACCATCTGTTTAGGTTTTTATGCTTTGGAGATTGTTTGTAGATTTACTTTAAGTGCAGGCTTTATCACTTTTGTTGCCCCTGGGTTGCCTTGTTTGACATTATCTTTTGATGTGTCTTGTTTTTCATTCAGTAAATCCAACGTAAACCAAGCACCCGGTAGTTTTATTTGTCCTGTTGAGGTATTAAAAGCTGTTATTACAAAACGCCATCATAAAAGACTAAAAAAACAAGAGTGGTCTTGGCCTGTATGCCTTTGATGAGGTTTTTGCCTCTCACCCTCTCATTTTCTGGTTTTATCTGTTGACGCCGTGTCATCCTCGCTACTTTTTACCCTGATTCCCGCTCTCTGAAGTCCATTCTCCTGATGGAGAGACAGAACCGAGACATGCGAGCGAGACAGACAGAGCCTCCTCTACGTCTCTCTCCACACATCTTTGATCTGCTTTTCAAGTCGACGCCTTGTCCGGGCTCTGCTGCTGGTTTGTCTTTGCTCTGATGTGACAGAATAAAAGGAGGATGACAAGCAGAAATACAGGGATGCAAAACAGACGACAAAGCCAAAGACTGAATGTGTGTGATGGATGTGTTTTCCTTGTTTTTATTAGTGATGGTAGCATTAAGAATCCTGCGATTTCCGCGCACTTTCCACACATTCCGTCTTCCTTTGAACACCTTTATGCACAGAGACAAAAGTAGGGACGTTATGGCAGACTCCATGAAATCAACAGTGCTTTGTACCGTGAAGCATGTGGCTGCAAAAAGCACCTGCAGAAATCTATACTCAAATCAAAACGTTATACATGTACAGGCAATGTGTAAACAGTCAGACAAGGCCTACCTTCATCTGCATAAATCTCTACTCATATCAACATCTGTGTTTTCTTTCATCATTACAGTATAAAGGCGAGCAGAACAAGTTTGTAGACAGCTGTACGATTGCTCTGCCAATTGTAGAATCAGATATTTGTACCTTCTATTATTCAAATGAACATATTTTTCAGTTTTCAGTCCATCATTACTTTAAGTGCCCGTGCGTGGTCCTTAAAATAGTCAAATTCAAAGAGCAGGGTTTCTGAGGTTGGTGATTCCAGTAAACCTAGCAGCCCTTCTTTGGCTTGGATGATCTTTAAAGGAGAGATATCATGACGATTCGCTTTTAACATGATAAAGCATGTTCCTGGACCCTAAAATAATGTTGCAAAACTGCGAGTTCAGGGAGTTTTTCTCATCCACTCAGCTGAATCTGAATGAAAACCTGCTGTTTGTCTTCTCTCTCAGATGTGACATCACATCTCCTGTCAGTCACCTCAGCCTGCGGGCTGGGCCCCGCCCACCTGGACTCAGATTGGCTCTCGGCTTATCATGGGTTTACTTCACACCAGTCCCTACTGGTGTCTTGTCTCATTTGCATAAGCCACACCTGGTGATCTCTGGTCCAACCACGCTGTCACTCAGAAAAACAAGGGACAGGAAGAACGCCAAGGTTCAGAGAAAACAGCAACGGACCCACCATTCCTCTGCACACGATGGTCTAAAGCACATTAAGAAGACAAGAAAACGCACAAATTAATTCTTGAAAAGACATACCTGTGGAATGGCTCCAAAACTGTTACCAGGAAGTATCATCCCTCAGAATGGCAGGTCAGAAACTAATGGCGATGTCACTGACATCCAGCAATCAGTCTATATTCAGCTTTTTTTTTTTAAATATACACTAAAGTATTACTCATTGCAACAAAGTACTACATGGGGATCATATTTTGTTCTATCCTTGTATTTGTGGATTAATATGCATCCCTCTACTTGAGTTTACTTTGATATAGCAGCTTGACTCAGCTTTCTACCAGATACAACTTTATTTTCCAAAATCCCTGTGAAGCACGTCCTCCTGCGGATCTGACTTTTCGACGGTTACCCCCCCCCCCCATGTGTGCTCTGTGTCTGCAAAGTTTCTTCAAAGGCATTTACTTAAATAACAATGTGAAACAAGAATATCTAGATCCCCTCAAGAGGCAGAGAAATAAGAAAAGAACAAATAACAGCAAGATACAGAGCTTTTACCATCTGATGTGGACGGAACATTTCATGTGCTTCTGTTTCTCTGTGTAATTAAATAAATTCGTCCACACATATTGTAAACAGACACACTGATAAATATGTACACATACAATATTTATTTACAGATAGATCGTTGCAAAATGCACCCGCACCTAAAACCTCCGCCACACAAACACAACGCAGCATGTGCACGCTCGCACGCCGGCAGCAGAGCTGTGAGTTGTAACGTGTGCATATATAAGCAGCACCGGGTGAAGCATCTTTCCCAGCAGTTTCCAGCCTCATGTTTTTCAAACAGTCAGAAAACTCTGGAAAACACGAGTCTCTCTGCTCCACTGGGGGATCGAAGCAGTGCTAACAAGGAACCAGAGGAGACCGACGGTTGTTGAATTAATAATATTTTTCTTTAAAATCTGCTGCATTTGCTGTCATATCTGAAAATCTCTGCCTTTGTTCACGATTGACACCGCCTTCTCCTTCCCCGGCTCTGAAGCCGTCACGTGTGCTGTCTTTAATCTGTTTTTAGCTTTCGTGCTGCAGGGATGGTTGCGTTTCTCAGGTTAGACTGTTGAAGAGGCCGAAGCGAGCTCTCCTGGGTGACACGTTCTTCCTTTAATCTGGTGGTGGGAGTTAGACTTACTTTGGAAGATGCTCTCCCTTGTTTAATCCTCGCCAGGATTTGTTGAATGTGTGACAACCTCGCCGCCTCCTCCCCTAAATTTAGGTACTTTATGGCACACCTTCAAAACAAAAGATCACAATGGTATAATTAAGAGTCGGAGAGTTTTACGCCATGCATTGCTGGGTGAACGCACACTGAAAAATTTTGACTAAACAGCAAAAACATGAACTTAATATCGTCCATCGGTGTTAATAGAAGTCAGATCAGAGTCTGCAGTCAAATCTGTTTGAATTTTTGGCCCAGTTTCGCTCAGATCAAAAGAAATATTAAAGTTTTCTGGTAATACAGCAGGAGAGACGTAGAGACATTATAAGTACTGTTCCTCAAAATAAAACTGTGGCTCTTGTGACAACTTCACCATCTGCTGCAAAATGGAGTAAAAAAAAAGCAGAGCCAAAAATGAAGCATTTAGTGCTTCAGAACTGTTTCTTTCTCTTTAAATACAGTATTTCAACAGTGCTTTTAAAGAAGATGATGCCGATTTGAACAATTTGGTGTGTTTTTATTGTTAGTGAAACTCCTATACACACAATCTTATCTTTTAATGTGAAAACAATAAAGTTCTACTGCCAATTCAAATTACTGCTTAAAATATCCTCCAGTATAAGCTCATAAATTTAAACCTCTGTAAGCTTTAGTAACCTCAAACCTTTGGAAATTCTGTGGCCCAGGGATTGTTAACACAGTAATCGAGCTGTACATGACTCATGTGTGTTGACATGTCACATGTCAGTGCTAGTGATAAGACAAACACAACACAACTCACCCTTTCCTACACGACACGGACAAAAGTGTTTGAGCATCCGTTTCCATATCGAAACACATCCTAATCAAATCTGACATAAGCATTAAATCGAGGAACAGAAATGAATCGGCAAACAAAATAATTAAAGAATTGAACAAAAATGAAAAACGGAATCTTGTTGGTTAAATGGACTAGTTTTGGAGATTTCAAGAGAAATACCAGCTGTCGACACCAGGTGGCAGGCTGCTGCTCTGAGAGCACATTCATTTCTATGAGAGAATTTCCACACGTTGAGCTCCACCTACTGGTGAAAAACCAGTGAAAACTTATTGCTGACCCTCCAAAAATAAAGAAATTCAGACAAAACTGTCTAATGCCATACAATGACATAGCTGGCATGTCACGAAAACTCTACTGATACTGTTGTTTTTTTGTTGTTGTTGTTGATGTCATTTAGTGCTAATGACCAAAAATTTGGAACAGCTAGATATGACGAGGATTCCTGTAGATTTAAAGAGATGTCCTACTTGCTTTCTGTGCAACAATGAGGTGTGCAAATACTTTTGTCAATACAGTGAATATGTATTAAAATACAATGTCATTACACTCTCTGTTGGTGTAAGTTAATTCAGTTGAATCCCTGTGGGGCAAATTTTGTACAGCCAATAGTATCATCCATGCACATACATATACACAATAATCTGACAAACAACAACAACTAAGTACAGTGACAAAACAATAAAAGAAGCATTTATAGATACAACATTGACAGCACAAAGTCCATTGAAGGTCCTGCAGGTCGACCCGTTCTATGCACCACTGCTGCGTGTCACCATTACCAGTGCTATGAATTATGAACACGTCACCGTGTGTGTTAAAATGTTTTTAATCTTTCCCACTTCGGTAATAATGCGCGTCTGTTCAGACAAGTCAAGGTGCAACGTTCAACACATGGCAAAGCTCATTTGTTTTCTGAAGGTTTGAATGACCCTCATCGTTTTCTTCAGAACCGTGTGACACATACAGGGCCACTATTTTAACCCCATAAGCTACGATCGGTTGATTTGTTTGCCAGCTTGAATCTGACATGACATACTTAAACACCACAGAAACACAACAACAGCTGTAGAGTCACTCTGATAGTCGGCGAAATTTGGCACATTTAGGAGAACTTCAGCTCTAAAGCAGATGCTAAAACAGATATTGAGAATCTTTTTAGGTGGCAAAGTCAGAACAAAAACTCAACTCACGTATGGTTCTGTGTATGTGTCTCTGATTCTCTGTTGTCCTGATGTCCCTGAACGCCTCCTGTCTCACATCCACACCTAACATTTAGACACTAAACACTCTCAGCCTCCTTCTGACTTCAAGGTTTTTTGGACCAGAACTGGGATAAAGTACTTCATCTGCTATTAATTTATGTGACGTGTTGTTGTATCATGAATTTAAATCCAGCCTATTTTAGTGAACTCTTCATGTGTCTAGTAATAATTTCTAGACAAGTATCAAACACGATGCCAGCTCGACCCTCGACATTCTAAACTCGTCGCATTTTTTCTCCTCTATTGCAATAGGGTTAATATAATAGTTCGGTTGTATTTATTCAGTTATAATATATGACACTAGAGACTGAATATGATTGTTACACAAAATATAAAATGTGTGACACTGTTGATGAAGTCCCAGTGGCTTCACAGATCAGATATGTTGTTTTTTCAGTCTAGTGTACTGTACACACCATTATATTTAATATTTTATATTTGTTGATGGTTTGACTGAGGGATATGTCTCATTTTACAGAGTTATTATTCCACACTGAAATGCACTGTCTGTTAAAGGAGGAAAATTGTTATTATTACATTATTAAAATCTGCCTTTGTTTATTTTCAGTGATTTGGCCACTATAAAACCTATGAAAGCCGTAAAACTGATGTAATAATTTATTAATATTCTTTCTTTGTTTTATTCACGTTGTTTACTTTCTTGATCATTTCTTTTTTGTGTTATTCACTTACTGTATTTTGTCCAGGTTTATCCATTTTCTTGATAATTTTGACAATTTTTACATTTATTTCCACATTCTTGTGTTCATATTTCTTCACCGTCGATCAGGTTTTGCTCAGTTTTGCTTGCGTTTTCATAATTTGGTAAATTTTTTGTGACACTTTGCCGCTTATTTGGTTTATTGAATTGACTATTTTGTTCAGTCTTTTGTTCATTTTGTTGATTTACCCTTTTTTTGTTCACTTTTTGTTGAAACACCAGGAACAAGAACAGCGTTTTGTCTTGGTTTTTACCTGGAATTTTTGTAGAATCAGTCATGATTGACTAAAGAGACAAAATAAATCAATCATTCTAGTCATAACTGTGTCATAACTGAGTGTGGAGTTTGCCTTTGTAGGTCAGTATTGTGAATGTGGCATTAAAGTCCAGTTTCAGCCAGATTGACAACTAAACCAAACCGTTCTAGGATCTTGCATGAAGAAGGTTGACTTGATGCAGCCGAGGTTCACTTTGTCAAATCATCAGCTGCTGGTTTTTGAGCAGGACACACATGCTTGTACCAA
Source organism: Pseudamia nigra (assembly GCA_029823295.1). Lineage (NCBI taxonomy): Eukaryota > Metazoa > Chordata > Actinopteri > Kurtiformes > Apogonidae > Pseudamia > Pseudamia nigra. The sequence goes on from JAQQAE010006212.1 coordinate 13,043, forward strand.
AGTCAGCAGGCAAAGTCACTTACAAGCTGATGTATTGGCTGTATCAGTGTGATCATCAGCATTTCCCTGATGAAATTCTATCTTGATAATTTGTGCTCTCTCTGCATCTTAGAGGTGACAAGCACTCCTCTAAAAACAGAACTGCGTCGGGAATACACAAGAGAGTTCTGGGCTCACATACATTTGGTCCATTCCCATTGGATATTCCACTGAACCGCACACGGATAGAAATTCTCCACCGTTGTGTTTGTCATGCTTTCGCTGTCCCATCAACGACTGTAAGCGACATACTGCCCTCATTTATATTTTAAGACTTTACTTACATTGTGAAGGTCATGCAATCGTTCACTTATGTTGGCAGTGTAACTCACCATTTCACTGGTTGGGAGGCAGAGGTCAGTCCTAATGAATTCACTGCAGAAGATGGTGTGATGGTCTTGGTATTTGAGAACCAGGATGAAGATCCAAATCGTTTGCTCCTTGCTCCTCCTGGTCTGATGTTCCTCTGAGGCCTGGACACTGACTGCAGGCAGAGATGATGATTGCACCTGTTTTTGACCATTTCTCTTTGCTGTACTTTTAGCTATTGCTGGTCTGACCTTGTGCTGAGAAGGGTCTGCATAATCCAGGAGTAACAGCTATGCTTTCGTGGATACCTGGCCTGTTTTCAGTCACTGGATGCTGCTCACTGGATTCTGACTGTGTTGAATCTGGGGCGCTGGGTGAGGGCGACCTTGGACAATGTGGTTAGCACAGCTGTGACTGTCCGTGGGCCCGATGCAGGCTTTGCTCCAGCAGACAACTACAAGAACGGAGATGCCCTGTGGAAGTGCCACACTGATGGCATGTCTCCATACCTGACCAGACCTGGCAACGAAAAACAAAGCAGCAGCAGATTTACTGTAGGAAAAAGATATAGTGCTTTCATGGATCAGCACGTTGCAAGTAGTTCCAAGTTTCAACCCATCTCATTGTGATTTTTTGTTCTGAAGTGGCCTTATTAATTAAAATGCTGTAATACAGGAAGATTTATCCTTTAGACCTTCACATATGGAGCTTTTCCACTAGTACCTACTCAGCTTTACTTGATTCAATTCTGCTGGGTTTGGGGTGTTTTCCATTAGGTCATAGTACGTAGTTACAGGTAGTTATTTAGTATCTACTTGGCCGGGGTTCCAAGGGAGCTGAGTCGAGCAGAAAATGCAGACCACTCATTGGTCAGGGAGGGAGATCACTGGATGCCTGTTGAGAACGAACAGTAGCAGGAAATAGCGAATGAAGCCAAGAAGAACGCAACAGTCATGCCTGGTGCACTGCGTGATGCAATCCCAGGCAATGTGGTTAGCCCACCTACGAGGGCAAGTGGAGGGATGGTCCATGAGCCGGGGGCAGACCAGGTCAGTGGCCAGATTCTGATTGCTAGAGAGGAGACACCTTGTGGATTTAGCAAAGTGCCATACTGATGGCATGTCTCCATACCTGACCAGACCTGCCAAAAAAAACTCAGCAGACATACTGTATTATAGAAGAGAAGATGCAACACTTTCACAGACCAGTCCTTTGCTAGTCGCAGCCTAGTCTGAGGTGGGCTGAAAAGGTTCTAACACATACAGATCGACCCTTTAGACCTGCTTTTAAATGCACAGGAGTTTGCCTTCAGTCACACAGGCTAAGGATTTATTACGGAATACAGCGAGCAGCTCCTGTTTCCGTGTTCATATCTGCATCTGACTACTGTTTTGAAAAAACTTGCTTGTTTGCCTATATTCATCTGTGTGTCCATACTTTTGCCTCAGCTGCTTATCTTATTGACTGATTACATTTTGTTCACGATTAAGCTCGGGGTGGAGGAACGAGTAGTTTTTTTAGTTTGTAAATCCTGAAAGATAAGCATCTGAACATTTTTAGAAGGATTCTTCAACATTGTGAGATAAGATCAAACTTTGTGCTGTGGTGAAGCTTTTATTCTTTTTTTTGTTAAATTTGTCTGGGTATCATTTGTGGAGTTAGAATCAAAATTGTTGCTCCAATCACACAATTGTGAAGAATCTTTTTAAAAAACTCCTGGATCGAGATGAACAAACTGTTAAAGAAACGATGATGAAAACATAACTTCCTTGGCACAGATAATAAATCTTCAAGTGTACGGTACATGTATTTCAATTTACATATTTACACTGCTTGTTACATGACTTTTATGTTGCTAATACAATAGAATATGAAAGTACTTTCAAATGTCACTTGCGGCAGCAGAAATCAGAAAATAGCAGCGGAGAACCCGGTCAAGTTTTCCTTCTCGAAGCGCACACATCCCTTCACTCCTTTTGAGGGTTGAACCTGCTTCAATTAAAATTGTTGAATCCACTGAAACTATTCATTTGCGCCATTCATTCATTGGAATCATTGACTCGGAAATTTCCCTAATGGAATTTTCCAGTAAAAGAAGAAATGAGGCATTATCAACTGTCCCTCGCTGTCTCTTTTTTTTCTTTCCCCATCTTTCTCTTGATCCGGTGAAGAGAAATCCCTTGCTCCCTCATTCACCAGTGCTGTGTATGTGTGTATAAATATGTAAATGGATGTTGCTTAACCAGCCAAAACTAGGCCAGCGTCTCCTCTGAACACCTGAATTGAAGCGAGACAGAGATAGTGAGAAGAGAAAGAAAGGCCAGAGGTGAAAGGCTTACCAAAATATCTTACTCCAGCAGGCGGCCTGGTACTTTGCTCAGATTAAACTGACATTGTTCCATATCATGTGGGCCAAGTGAAGTAGAAACAAAATACACTTCTCATTTCTCTTATTTATTCACAAGAAAATCACTCAGACAGATATTCACATTTAATACTTTTCTGAGTTGCCTTTTTGTAAAAAATGAGGGCATTGAATGTGCATATTATAAGCACTTTTTTATTGTTCACTATACTTTTGAAATAGGCTCAGTTTTTCTATGCATTGGTAATACAGTACGTAGTGAATATGAAGTGGGCATAGGATGGCTGCTTGATTCTTCCAGAGCCTGTGGCTTTTGGCTTCCAAAGCTTTACAGACAATTATCTGCATCTTACACAACACTGTGCACTTTACAGTTGATCAGCTGATCATTTGTACTTCACATGAACTATTTATTGAGCAGGGACACTTTAACTTATATTTTTAAACAACCCTTCTTTGAATCGCCACTTTATCGTGGTCCTAGGTGACAGGTCACACTAAGAGCGATTCTGAAGACCCTTATGAATATGTCTTCCTGTGGGCTCACCACCTGGTCCGGTGCCATATTGTTTGGGGTGCAGCTGAAGGCAGGGTCCTGGGTGGTCCAATCCCCGGTTGCCAAATCTAGCTCCAACTGGGAAGGCAGCCCTGGGGCAGACCCCAGACACACTGGAGGGACTATGTCTTTCAGCTGGCCTTGGAATGCCTGTGGGCCCCCCAGAGGAGCTAGAGGAGGCTTCTCTACTCAGGCTGCTGCACCTGCAACCCTGACCAGGATAAGATAAGACTTTATTTATCCCTCACTGGGAAAATTCCTTTGTAACAGCAGCTTACAGTGTTGACAGAGAGAATAAATAATAGAGCACACATGCAAGTGCAAGTAAAATTGAAATTATAATTATACCCCATCGATGCACAGAGAATAAGAAATAAGGGGCATCAAAGAAGAAAAAGTATTGCACTCAGACTGGATTATGTACAAATTGCATAGGATATTTTTTACAAATGGAATTATTTACACAATGCAATGGTTAAAGTGCAGAGGATAACGGGCTTATATTTAAAATTTAAAATTGCACAGCACAACTGAGGAGAAGTGGAGAGTTGTATGAATATGAATGAGTGTGT
>JAQQAE010006213.1:0-16882 GCA_029823295.1 Pseudamia nigra
TAAGAAAGTCACACTTTCCTCATCTGGTCTGTCTTTGTTGGACCACTTTGGACCAAATTTGTAAATTTAAAAATTTACAAATTTAAAAATTTGTAAATTTTTAAATTTACAAATTATATGGTGGCAGCTACCATATACTACAAAAATGTAGTTTTTTTCCACATGTGAGGTCCCATAACCCAGAAGAGAGGCAGAAGAAAGCAGGAGTGACTTAGGCTCTCTATACATGGTTAGGAGTGATTCAATATGCGTGGGCCATTGACAGTAATATAACCTTCTTTACCTGGTTACTATTCTCAGACCAAAATAAAAAGAGCAGCAGGTCAACTTAGAATTTCAATAAGGAAACAAAACAATAAAAACAACACTCCTCGAGTTATTAAAATGAAGACTTAAAGATCTGCCCTGATCTGAATATAGGTTTCATTAACTCATAAGAGAAAAATGTATTGAAATGCAGGTATTCAATAGCTTATTTAGCTGATATGTAGTAGTAGTATGCATCAAAAGAAAGAGAAGTGTGGGAGCAGAAACATTTTAAGAAACAGTAATGCAGTAAGCTATTGGGTCAAGGTTTCCTGTAATGCATTTCAAGATACTCTCTGAGCCAGAATGATGTGATTTAACCATTAGAGCACACAGCTGCCCTACTATTCACCTGCTTTTTGGTTGTTTTACTCTTATCAACTGACAAAATCAGCACTGTCTGCGCATTAAGTATTTCCTGACAGGTCACAGGTTGAGAAGCACATTATTCATAGATCAGGAGACAAAAGAAACACAAGGCGAGTGAAGAAACATGTTTGTATAGGGTTAGGGGGTCGTACTGTTTAAACAACCTGACATGTGTTACTGCAGATGAAGTATGGTTTCTAAGTTACAGGTAACAACATCCTGACTGCTGCTTCTTCTCCACCATTTTACAACTCGGCACAAAGTTTAAAGGGGAGTCTACAGTGCTGTGTTGAAGTATTTGCATACTTCCTGATATCCCATTGTTTATACACTGATAATCTGAAATATTTAAGTGTTACCAAACAAATTTTAATACTAGACAAAGATGAATGGTAAATACAAATGCAGTTTTTAAATTATGTTTTTATATATATTAAGTGGGAAAAAAACTAACCAAACCTACTTGGCACTATGTGAAAACGTATTTGCCGCCTCTTGTTAAATCATGAATTAACTGTGATCAACCACTTTTTTGGAAAGCCGAGTTCATGTTCCCTAACCACACCCTGGCCTGATCACTGCCAGACCTGTTGAACCAAAAAAGTCACAAACAGAACCTGTCTGACAAAGGGAGACACAAAGGGGTGACCAGACTACCAAAATTACTCCCAAGAATGCATCTGCGACTCATCGAGGTCACAACAGTACCAACATCTAACTACAAGCCTTACTTGCCTTGGTATTCATCATTCAACAAGAAGATAAAGTGGCATCCTTGGAAGAATTCCAAAGTGAAAACCACTGCTGACCAAAAAGAATACAAAGACTCACCTCACATTTGACAAAAAAAACATACTGACGATCTCCAAGACTTTTGGGAAATTATTCTGTGAACTAACAAGACAAAAGCTGAACTTCGAGGAAGGTTTGCATCCCATTACATCTGGAGTAAAAATAATACAGCATTTCATAAAAGGAACATCATACCAACAGTCGAACACAGCAACTTGCGATAATTGATGGAACCATGAATTCTGCTCTGTACTAGAAAATCCTGAAGAAGGTCGGGACATCAGTTCATGACCTCAAGCACACTTGGGTTATATGCAGGAGGACAATGATCTGAAACCCACCAGCAAGTCCACCTCTGAACGGGGCAAACAAAACAAAATTAAAGTTCTGGACTAGCCTAGTCAAGTTTGGAATTAAATCCAGTTGACATGTTGTGGCATGATGTTAAACAGAGCGTTCATGCTCAAAAACCCTCCAGTGTGGCTGAATTCAGACGATTCTACAATGAAGACATAGACAAAATTCATCCACAGTGATGCCAAAGAGCCATTGACATTTATTGCAAATGTTTGATTGTAGTTGTTCCAGAAAAGGGATGGAACATCCTTCTATTAGGTTAATAATAATATATTTTATTTATAAGCGGCTTTCTTAATACTCAAGGACACTTCACAGAGATAAAACAAAGACAATAAAATAACAGATTAAAGCAACATGCAGTGTAAAACTGAACAGTGCATATTTTGAACAGATGTGTTTTGAGTCTGTATTTGAAAAGAGGAAGACTTATTGTGGATCTCTAATGGGAGGGAGTTCCAGAGTTTGGGAGCAGAGCGGCTGAGGCAACCTGAAGGGACAGTGAGGTGGTGTTGTGTTTACAGCACAACACAATCTACAACAGAGACACTAAATACTTTTCTTTATGGTTATGAACCCTTGTGCACCAAGGTCAAAATCAAGAAGCCATGTGACTGCAAACAGAATGTAAACAAAGGAAATGTACACTGAGTTCAACAGTATTTGCTCACACTTAACATGAATTTGCTGTGCATGGATCAGATGATGGAAAAATGTCAGAACAGGATGAACAGGTGAGTGCAGTTTCACATACCTGAAAGTCCAGCAACGCGACAATATTCTCATGTTTTAGTTCCTGTAAAAATTACAAAGAAAGTCATTATTTGTTCGTGATTTGTTTCAATATTCACCTTAAAACATCAGTTCCTACAGACTGGGTCACTGGGACACTCAGGTCAACAAAAAACATGGCATTTCCACTATTTAAGAAAATTTGTTACATTTTAGCCTACATCTGCCAAAATGTAAGTATTTGGTATTGAGTTTATAAGTTTTCAATAATAACAAATAATACAATGTTGGGATTTATTAGGTTTGTCTCTTTAGGCTTAGTTCTTTACCCATTCAGGACATTAGAAGCTGTGGAATATTATGAGATGGCAGTTAAAATGGTCATGATTTACATTTAAATTCATTTCTACTCAGAATTTTAGATTACCTTCTGGGTTTTATTGTCTCTGCCAAGGAGGTTATGTTTTTGCTGGCATTTGTTAGTGGCATTACTCAAACAGTTATTAACAGCTTTCGATTAATTTTTCAGGATAGCACATTCTGGATCTAGGAATTTTTCAAAGTATTCTTCACCATTGTGAGCTAGGGCCAAATTCATTTTGTTGGTAACTTAACAAAAAAATGTCTACAAGATTTGATAAAAAAAAACAAGACTATCCTTATAAGTTGTACCATGCAGCAAAGTTTGATCCAGATGCAGTAAAATTCTGTTTGTGGTTATCTAGATTGCCGCAACACATTCATGTGAGAAGGTCTTTGTAATATCAAATATCAGAAAGTGCAGAGTCATGCTGAGATTCATAAACCATAGATAGTAAGGCCAAGTCTTGTTTGTAACTATGTCCGGCTGTTAAGAAGTGATTACCCCCCCCTCACCCCTTATGTACACAATCCTTTGTCTGATAGTTTCATAATACAGCCGTTCTAGTGACCTAATAAGTACAAATCAGACTACAGTGAGTCCTGACACAGTGTTTCTGACTTACCTTAAGTATTTTTATCTCTTTCCCCAACAGCGTCTGGGATTTGGCCAAGTTCTTCTTGTTTATGCATTTTACTGCCACCTCCCAGTCGTGTTTCTAGAACGACAAGTTAAATTACTGTACCGTTAGTGGAAAACACAAATACAGCAAACGCTGCACTGCCTCCACTCTGTAGTACAAGAAGATCTAGACAGACATACACAATAAAGAACACAGCAATGCATGTACCTTTTAACACATTGCTAAGATGCCTTCAAATAAGTAGGCATCTAGGTATGTATATAGTATCACTTTTCCTGCAAAATACAAATGAGGGTTGCATAAAATTTTTTAAATGACCCTTAAAAAACATTTTAGCATCCTCTTAGTTCACAAAAACATGCTTGGCCACCGGGCCACTCTGCCACTGGGCTTACAAAGGTTTCTTGGGGAAACCCTGCAACAGCAGCAGAAGATCACACATGGTGACACTCCTGTCAGTATAGAACAGGAAACTAAGGCTACAACTCACATGGACTCAACAAAAGTGGTCAGTAGAAGGCTGGCAATACGTTGCTTTGACGAGTCTTGATTTCTGCAACATTTGGATGTTACGGTAATGATTAGCATTAGCAACATGAAAGCATGGATCCATCCTACCTTGTATCACCTCTTCAGGCTGCTTGTGGGGGCACATTCTGGGACACTGAGTCCTAACTGTGCATTGTTTAAATACCAGTCTCAGTGAGTGTTGCTGCTGACCAGGTCCATTCTTGTATCAACACATCTTATGATAGCTACAGGTCCAACCCAGTACTAGCAAGGTGTACCTAATAAAGTGGCCAGTGAGTGCATCTCTTTGCATTTCACATTCTGCATCATATGACCCTTGGTGCCTCCTTGACACACACTGCAAGAACCTTCCATTTCTCTTCTTGTGCGCTTTACAAAATATTGATATTTTACACCAGTGTATCAATAACATAAGAGGAAGCAATTAATTTCTACATTGATATTTTGTCCAACCCTCAGTTCCTGTAAAGACTACAGATCAGCACATTTAATACTTCAGATATCCAAAAATGCTCTTGTTTAAAACATTTCCAACTAATACAGTCTAGCACTGATTACGCCTCACCTTGTCTACTAACCTTACTATGTGGATCTTCTGTCAGAATACCCGTTGATCTGTACAATACACTACGTTTCCTGGTTCTAAGAGTAGGACATGAAATCTGGCGACATTGACCCATATTCTGATTCACATTACAGACTTGCCCCATACATGAAATATGTGCATTATATTACGACGTAAAAAAAACCTATGCCAGATCAAACATGCGAATCGTTGGTACTGTATTTCGCTGTGGCGACCCCTGAGGAGCAGCCGAAAGGAGGAGAAGAAGATTAGTACGGTGGTCTACATCAAGTCTGTGGGCCAGTTTGTTCACGACACGTTTACCACAGCTCTACATTTACCCACCACATATGTCTATTGTTTCCCATTTGTCCAAGTAGCTGGGGTGCATTCATTTACCTACATGTATGAGGCAAATTTCCTTTACTCTTTTTCTAGCTTTTGGACGTGTTTCAACATGTTCATGTAACATCTGTAGCTTTTAATGGAAACAATACGTGCAAGCAGCTGTAGCCTATTACATTTGTTGTGATTGTGTACGTACATCATCTGCATAAAATAGAAACCCCACAAAAAATATGGTGCAAAAGGCACGTTTGCAATCCTAGAGTATGTGTTACATTTTCACCCATTAACTGTGTGGTATTTTAAGACATCCTGTATGAGGCACCAGGCCTCTTAAGGCCGTACAATGAAAACAAATAAATCAGATGGCTAATAAGAGACGACAATGGCCTGAAAAAAATTTGTCATCTTTCTGTTTTGCTTCTTATGGTAGTAGTATCTCTGTAATGTGTTAATATGAATAATAAACAACCAGAACGCTCACCTCTCTGTGCCTGCCTTTAAAAACGACGGCAAATGCGCCATGTCCGATCAGGTCCTTCCGACTGAACTCAAATTTGCCCACAGTCTCCATACTGAACCAAAGTCTGGTTTTCCACTACTTAGACCTGGACAAATGACCAGGGGGCCTCAGATCGACCTTCTTGTTAGTTCCTTTCTCCTCTGTCAGGTCGGGGCAGCAGCAGGGATGTTCAACCCCTGTTCCACTTGCCATGGGCTGCCTTCCAGACAACAAACTGCCCTCTTCTCTCATGTTCGCACGCATACGATTTGAAGTTTTACTCCCAACTAAAATGTAAAGAGATTCCCATCGCTGCCGGGGTCCAAGATGAAGTTAGCTAACTTGCCAAACGGAAATAAAACGAGTTCGGCTACTGCAGATATCTTGTCGTGCCACCTTAAAAAGTAGCTAGCTGCGTTTGTTTATATACAGCAGATCCTTACTTCTGTCGTCTAAATCGTCCACACGATAAAATGAGCCGCGGATATGAACTTTAACACATTTATAATCTATGACAGGTAAAAAAAAAAAAAAAACGCGAATACTGCTGTAATCCTTTGCAACAGCTGACTAACCGAACACAGAGCGATGGTCCCAACAAAGCAGACGGCGTCCGTCTCCTCAGCCGTGGGCATGCGCAGAGCAATTACAGCGGCGAAGGCGTGACGTCAGAGACCAGACTCCGACACTCGTGAAACAGAGATGATAATAATAATAATAATAATAATAATAATAATAGTAATGATAATGATAACAACTAGAACATTTGTAATCTCTGAAGAGAGTGTGTGGGATTGCTGAGTGAAAATTGTTGAATCACAGGATCAAAGCACTGTCGTTGCATGGTAACCATACATTCCATTAGAGTTCTCTGTTCATTTCCCATGGGGGGAAAATTAATAAGTAATACTTTCAATGCTTAATACAGTACTTTAAAACATACAAAAGTTAGAATTATGAAAAGTAACAGCAGAGGTGTGCTGAATAAGCTGAACAATGTGAAGTTTGAATGGTTTGAATCAGGCAAAATATGTAGGATCAGTTAAAAGAGAAAATATGTACAGAAGTGGAAGAAGATGGTAGAAGAATAATATTAAAGACCGAAAACAACAATAAAGGGATTGCTGAATGACTCAGCAATCCTACTACTGGTCTAAAGATAAAAAAAGTGAAATCAGTACCAGGATATATACACTCACTGGTCACGGCATTAGGTACACTTCTTAACACAATTTATTAACACAAATGTCTAATCATCAAATTATACTCAGCAATTCAGTGCAAGTAGGTATGTAGACAGAGTCAAGACGACCTGCTGAAGGTTAAACAAGCATGAGAATGGGTGGGTAAGGTGATTTTACATGACTTCACACATGTCATGGTTGTTGGTGCCAGATGTGCTGGTCTGATTATTTCACAAATTGCTGATCTACTGGGATTGTCACACACGGCCATCTCTATGATTTACAAAAGAATAGTCTGTAAAAAAGAAAACACCCACTGAGTAACAGTTCTTTTGATGAAAATGGCTTGTTAATGCCAGAGGTCAGGGGAGAATGGTCAGACTGGTTTAAGCTGATGGAAAGACAACAGTAACTCAAATGACCACTTGTTATAACTGAGTAATGCAGGCGAGCTTCTGTAGATGTATAACATGTCAACCGTTGAAGCAGATGGACAACAGCAGCAGAAGATCACACATGGTGACACTCCTGTCAGTATAGAACAGGAAACTAAGGCTACAACTCACATGGACTCAGCAAAAGTGGTCAATAGAAAGCTGGAGAAATGTTGCTTAACTAGAAGTCTCGATTTATGCAGTAACTTTTGGATGTTATGATAATAATTGGCATTAGCAACATGAAAGCATTGATCTATCCTGCCTTGTATCAACTCTTCAGGCTGCTGGTGTGGGCATGTTTTGGGACCTTTAGTCCTAACTGTGTATTATTTAAATTTTACAGCCTATGTGAGTATAACTGCTGACCAGGTCCATTCCTTTATGACCAGTGTACCATCTTATGATAACTAGGAGGTCCAACCGAGTACTATCAAGGTGTACCTAATAAATTGGCCAGTGAACATGCAGTGCTTAACAAATGTATTGGTCCTATTTGTGTCATAGGTCGGTATCAGGAAGTGCTTTACTGTGGACTCCTTTTCAGTGAGTTCTCAACATTTTATCATTTTGAACAGGAGTGAGGTATTTCAAAATGAATCCCTTTTTGTACCCAAATTTGAGCCAGTACACTGGACTTCTCTGAGAGGTCAGAAACTAATCAAGATAACATTCAACTAAACTAAACAAATTATGCAGAAATATTGGGATCATCTAAATGGGATGGCTTATATATAATTTCAGTTGTTTTTACCAGGATGTGTTTATTTCTGATTTAAATTTGGTCATTTTAAAATAGGACTCTGGGGATAGACTCATTTTTGGCGCTAGACCCCAGTGGACAGTGAAGGTACTGCAGTTTATGTCAGCGCCACATTTAACTCACTGTTCAGTCACAAATATGGATTTGTACAGTAGTTGTAGCAGCACTAATAGGCCTATTGACTCTGTACCCACAGTTCTTTTGCACAAGACAATTGATGGGCTAAAGCACATGAAGAAGGGATGAAATGGCAGAGTTTAACTCACCACTGGATGTGGTGAGAGAATGCCATGAGTGTGCAAAGTATGTTCTGGGTTGTGGTTCTCTTTTGTTTACTCCAGAATTCCATGCGTGTTCTTTCACAGTTTGGATGTCTTCAGTATTAATGTGCAATGTTGAAATAAGAATAGAAGTAAAGAAAAACCTCAGAGCCATGCAAATTGGTGATGGTGGGCAGATTTAACACTGAGATTTTGCCTTTGAAAATATCATCCTTCCTCTTCATTCAGTGTTGATTAAATGTTACAAATACTGAAAAATGTAATGGGGATTTTGATATTTTTCCCACATATTAGAATTGGAAGCTCCTCTCCTCTCATGACTCTCTTTTGATCTTGTTGTAGTTTTTTACTCTCCCCAGGAGCATCTCAACAAGGGTTTCCTACAGTCCATCCTGCAGGCTCTTTCTTAGAAATTTGGTTTAGATCTTGAAGCCCTGGGAGTTTACGGTTTGAAAACTGATCTTTGTGTCAGCTTACTCACCATATGACATCATCCACATCCTTCAGTTCTGATCTACCTTATTAGTCTTGTCTGTCTACAAAACAACACTTCAAAAGTTTCCCTAATTTTCAGCTCTCATTTTAGTTTTGATCTATTATGCTTCACAGCTGTTTTTGTCCTTTGATGCAGTTTTCCTTTTCTGTTTCTTTGATGTTCCTTCATATTTCAGATTTTTGCTCCTTTTTCAGATTGCCCACCAATTTCTCACACATTATTTTCTGTTGTGCATAATTATCTCCCTTCATTTTACTCTGGTAAAATATTCAACAGTTTCTTATCATTCTCTTTCAAATCTCCCCTCTTACTTCCCTCTCCCTTTGCCTTTCTCCACTTTTAGTCATGAAAAACTTAATCTAATTATTACAAAGAATTAACCATTCTAGAAAAGTACCAACAGTAAAATTAAACTAGAAGCCATCTGGCGATGGAATTCCCCCAGCCGTGCAGCTCAGTCTGGGCTGCTGGTGAGAAGGGGTGCTGTTTTGAAGTGGATGTGGATATAGTTTAACTGAAACACAGAAGGAAGCTTGCACTTTTTATTTGACAGATATGGTTGAATATCATTTGGGCATCATCATCATCATCAACTTACATACAATAAATCATGTCAGCTTGTTTATCTCTTTTTACTTGGTGTCCTGTGAAACGTGAAATTTGATGCATATCTGATGAAAAAGCTCAGAAATAGATACACTTTCTATGGCAAAGTGCAATTTATGTTTTATGTTTTATGGCAAAGGGTTGCCATCTTACCATGGCAACATATAAGATTTGGGACAAACTGAATAAAGGAATTCAAAGTTATAGGCACTTCCTCTTTTGTGGCGAGCCCTGCCTACATGCCATGTTACCATGGAAAAGGTGCTATTTTTGACCTATAGTTGTGTTTAGACCATGTGCATATCTGATGAAACATGCTACATTTGGTGAAGATTGATCAAAGCATCTCAGAGATATAGACACTTCCTTTTTCACAGCATGACATTGGCCACCAATGACATGTACATGTCTTCAGGTTGGGTGTGTGATGAAATGTGTCAAGCTTGGTGCAGACTGAATAATCCTCCTCTGAGATATAAGCATTATCTGTTGCCTGGGGAAGCATTTCACACTCTCTAAATTGCTCAAAATATGGTGGACCTCAGAGGGACAGCACATGTGAGATGTTTTGGAGACAAAGTCAGAGAGGCTAGATTGAGATGGTTTGGACATGTACAGAGGAGGATGAGATGGAGGTGGATGATTCGCTGTGGCGACCCCTGAAAGGAACAGCTGAAAGGAAAAGAAGAAGAAGATGGCGGACCGCTTTAATGTCTTTGAAGTTTTAACCTCTTTTAGTAACTTGTAATCGCCCACCTCTGGAGACAATCTGGTGTGAATTTCAAGAAAAATGTAGAATCAGCTTGTTCAAACGCATCATAAGTACATACACAGCCAAAACACCAAAAATGACCACAAAATCCAAAAAGACTTCCTGTTGGGGTGGGGTCATGAGAGTAATTACATTTTTTGTTTGTCTGGGTGCGAATATCGTTCATGTACGTGAAAGTTGCCCTCCATTGGGAAATTTTCACACGTTTCTGATATGTGTGCCAAGTTTCATGAGAATGCGAGCACGTTGACTGCGTGTACGGCTCAGGCCTAATAATGACTAGTGTGAAATTCAGCAAAAAGCATGCACATTCATTTGGCAGCAATTTTGTCTTACTTACAGCGGTAAAGGAGACTTCTGCTTGGTTTCGCACAGGTTTTTGAGGTCAAGTAATTCATTTGTGCATGAATCTTAGAGGTGTATGTGCTCTATCCACGAGAATTTGCATGTTTCAGGAAGAAAAACTGAGGCAGCCATCTTGGATTTGGTCTGATTTCACCCGTTTTTGAACTTGATCTTGCTTTTGACTATATGAACACATCTGCAACATTTGGTGTTATCTCAAGGCATATTAGAGTTATCAGTCGGACAGACGGACAATGTGACAGACAAAAGGACATTACTCTGAAACATACTCCTATGCATGTTTAAAGCCCAACTGACTAGGTCAAAGTGAGTTTTGGTCATGTTGAAGACAGAAAGACAGACACGGTAACTATAATACCAGCTTTCGCTTCACCAACGCTGTTAATGATCCATCCAGCAGCATATTTCCTCTGTCTTCACCTCACTGTTCCAGTTTTGATGCTGATGATTTGGAGACTAAGTTGATCAGTCTTGCCTTTTGCTCCTCGGTATCAGTCTTTGTTCATCTTTCCATGTGAAGATCAATTCATTTGGAAATTGCCAGAGTCACCACACGGCACAAAGGTGGTGCCCTCTTTATCTCACTGACTGTTACACCAATTCCATTACAACCCCAAATCTTCTACAGGTGACTCTATTACTTTGTAAACAGTATGAACATAACATTTTTCATGTTTTGCATTGTCAACATCTCTGAGTTCAGTATTGTCTGAAGTAGATCATCACTCAGTGAAAACATGAATGGAAATTCATTATATTGATAATAATAATACATTTTATTTATAGGCGCCTTGCAGGACACTTGAGGTCACCATATCACACTGTTAGTATAACTCAGGGATTAGCGACCTTTACAATTTAAGGAGCCATTTTTTGACAGAAAGATAAAAAACTATGTGACTGAGCCTCAAAAAAATATTCAGACTCTTAATGTACCACATGAAGTTTCTCACACATTTTAACTGGTAACATGTTAACAGCAATTTGTTATTATTTTATTATTATTATACTATTATATTCATTTAACTTGCCATTTTATTGATTCATTTTTGTGTTAATTGTTTTCTTTTTTTCATGTTTTAAAATTATTTTGTTCATTTTTGGGAATTTAGGTTTGGGGAATTTTTGTGCATTATTTTGCTTATTTTTGCTTATTTTCTTGAATTTTCTTTCATTTTGTACATTATTTATATCTGTTTTTCCTTAATATTGTTCATTTTGGACTGTGTTTTAGTTTTCTGTTGTTGACTTGGTGACAGAATCTGAAATTGATGTGTTGAGGGAGAGTACTCCAGAGGCAGGGGCAGAGTGGCTGTAGGCTCTGGACCCTATGGTGGTCAAATGAGCATCTTGGAGGGTATGATTAAAATTGAATTGAATTGAATTGAGCTGAATGCCAGAGGAAGACATAAGAGTACATGTGGAGGTGTTTATGTGGAGGAGGTTGGTGTTTTGTTGATTTTTTTTTTGTTCATTTTGTTGCAATTTTTGTTGATGTTGTTGCTTATTTGGTATTTTTTTTTGTTCATTTTGTTGCTTGTTTTGTTCATTTTTTGTTTAAGTGGTTATTTTGGAAAAAAGTTCACTTTTTCCACTGTTTTGTTCATTTTACTGCTCATTTTGTTCATTTTTTGGATTTTGTTTGTAAATTTGTAAATATATGGTAACTTCTTTAACTGTGGTTTTCAGCCTAAATCTAAAACTTTGTTTAAAAAGTCAGAAATGAAAAATGTCCTCTTATATCCAAGTATTTCAATGAGTGCCTTATACAGAGTTAATGGCCTTGAAGGTACAAAGCAGGATTTTATATGTAACATGGAATTTGACAGGACACCAGTGGAGCTACTACAGGACAGGGGTCACATGACTAATAGACAGGGTTCTGGTAATGATATAGGCGACACAGTTCTGGACCAGTTGCAGTTTGTAGATGGATTCGTCAGGTAAACCAAATAGAAGGGAGTCAATTTCATGAAGAAACAGACACTGTGGGTTCCAAGCTGGCAGATTTAAATGCTGTAGATATTGTGTCTTTAAATACAGTAGTGCGTTATCGATTGACAAAGGTTTTCCTACTGGTCCCAAGTCCCTGTGGATCTGTCAGTGATATGGGAATCCCGTGTCCTGCATATTAATGATCTGGTCCTGTCGAAGCTTGAGAAACAGCACAGGTCAGCATAAGACGCTGCCTCCAAAGCATTTAGGCATATTCATTTATCCAAATATCAGATGTGGTTGTGTCAATATCAGGCACTAGAGTGTAGGGAAAATCCAGTGCGTTGCCACCTGTGCCGGAGAATCTTTATTTAAACTTTAGTTTTTTTAGTTTCTGTGTATATTTAATGAAACTAGCAGTGCACACAAATGACAGTCTAACCGCTCTGAAACTAATCATGTTTAAAATCAGTCGTTCACATCAACTGGCTACTATCACCTTGTTTGTGGATGATCTGAAGCCCCTTTAGCCCTGTCTGAACTATTTGTGTTGGTGTTGCAGACCAAAATTTGAGGACTGTGAATCTTCTAAAAAACAACTGACTGGACAAAGTATGGAAATAATGTGTTCATACTGTCTACAATGAAAAAGAAGTGCATTTTAAAACAACCCTTATTTTATAATTGGTGTTTTCCATTCCATTTTCCATACTGGGAGTAACGTGGATGCGTGAAGAAGGAGCTGAGGCAAAAGGTGAAGCTCTTCATTTACTGGTAAATCTACGTTGCTACCCTCACCTATGGTCATGAGCTTTGGGTCATGATTGAAAGAATAAGATCCCTGATACAAGTGGT
The DNA here is from genome assembly GCA_029823295.1 of Pseudamia nigra. Taxonomy (NCBI): domain Eukaryota; kingdom Metazoa; phylum Chordata; class Actinopteri; order Kurtiformes; family Apogonidae; genus Pseudamia; species Pseudamia nigra. The sequence continues at coordinate 13,196 of JAQQAE010006213.1, forward strand.
CAAAATGAGTTTCCGCCACAGGGTGGCTGGGCTTTGCATTAGTCATCAGAGAGGAGCTCAGAGTAGAACCACTGCTCCTCCTCATCCAGAGGAGTCAGCTGAGTTGTCTCTGGCGTCTGATCTAGATGCCTCCTGGATGCCTCCCTGGTGAGGTGTTTGTTCAACTAGGAGGAGGCCCCGAGGCAGACCCAGAACATGCTGGAGGCATTCAGCCTCTCATCTGGCCTGTGAACGCCTTGGGTCCCCCAAAGGAGTTAGAGGAAGTCACTGGGAAGAGGCAAGTCTGGGCTTCTCTGCTTTTGCTGTTGCCCATGTGACCAAGATAAGCGCAAGATGATGGATGACTAGGCACTTCATTTTGTTCATTTTTGTGATCACTTTGTTAACTGTAGTTCATTTTCTTGATTATTTTTGTTCACTTTCTTAATTTTTTTTCACCACTTCTTGTCTGGGAGGAGGGACAGCCACATAAAATGCAGATCCAGCAGGATGCTGAATGGCTTCTTTCCACAAGCTGTGAGACTGTTAAAGGAACTATGTCCCCTACCCCTCCATAGGCACATCAACACACCCATGCAGCTGTGAGACTCGAACGGACTGGGCCTCTTCCCCATCCCCATGCACACAACAGTTACACACTCACATTCATCCCCTGTCCTTGAGAGCGCTTGCTGCTAGAAGAGTGTGTGTGAAATTTTTGTCATCACTTTCAGCTACAGTGTTGTCATTTTAAACTCTGGTGTGTTTTCTTTCCTTTAAGTACTTTTGAAGAGATTTTAAGTTTTTAGATTCATATTTTATTATTTCATATTTCATTTTCATATTTACATTTCATATTTTTTGTAAATACCATGCAAAGTGACAATAAAGAAATTTTGATCATTTTGCTGTTTATTTTGTAAAATTTTGTTTATTTACTTAAATTTTACATTTATTTTGTTCACTTTCCTGGGTATTTGGTTTATTTTCTGTATGTTTTCTTGATTATTTTTTTTTTAAATATCTATTAATTTTCTGTGTTATTTTATTCATTTTTGAGTATCTTGAACATTTTTGTTCATGTCCTCAGCTATTATTTCAATCTTTGGACACATTCTTAATTGGTTTCTTAATTTTTTGGATATTTTATTTATTTGTGTTCTTTTTATTCATTAATTTAATTATTTTGATTAGCAATTTTTGTCAATTCTGTTGCTTAATTTGTTCATTCAGTTAGTCCATTTCTCATTTTTTTTGCATTTTCTTGGTTATTTAGTTCATTTTTGTACGTTTTCTAAATTATGGTTTACATTGATTTTTTTTGTACTATTTTGGACATTTTCTTGTTTGTTTGAGTCCAAAGTGTGTTTTAAGGCACCAGCAGAGGGCAGTAGAGGACTGTTGAGGGATCCAGGGTCAGGTGATCACATATCAACCATTTTAAAACACTGACATGAAACATCATTGACGGGAAAAAATGGACAATTTTCTCAGTTAATTGGATCACTTAATTTCTTTTTGCAAGCAGTCATTTGTTTAAATCTATTTCAACTTTCACCAAACATATTTCTATTCCAGTTTGAAAGAGTATTGTCATGAGAAGCAGATGAACAAAGGCTTCTTCTTGTTATTGTATCAAATATAGTGTAGCAATTGGAAAATATAAAGTATTTAAAGGATGACACAAATGTAGAACGTCAGTATTAGATTTTATTATTATTTTCGTTTGCTGTTTTTCTGGCATCTTTGTAGAAATTCTGATCACGGTACATTATTTTTCTGCCCCTGATGAACTGTTGATGCATCAGTTTGTGGGTTTTTGGAATACTATTGTAAAGTAAAGAAAGAAAAATGGGACAAAATAATTAAGTAAATGAACAGAAATGAACAAAACAAGCAGGGAATGAGAAAATTAACCAAAGTAACCAATCAAAAAATGAAAGTGAATAATATGAGGTAAAGAAGCAACAAAATAAATAGAAGAATAATAAATAGAAAAATAATCAACAAAATGAGCAAAATGTCTAAGGAAGAAAATGTGTAAAAATGAACACACAAGGGTAAGACAAGCAATAAAATATATGAAAAACACAATTACAGACATAGTAAATGAAATATCCAAAATAAATAACATAATATTCATAAATTGACTACAAGGCAGCTAAACTTAGCAACAATTAACACATTAGCAATCAAATTATCAAAAAGGAGCAAAATAACCAACAACATGAACAAAGAAGAGGTCAAAACAAATCAGAAACAGAATACGTTATCTATAATTTATAATTTAACTGTACAATGTTTTTGGAACCAATGTTTATAAAACCAAAGATAGGACATTATATTCTGACAATAAAGGCTGATACTGGTTTCACAATTCCACATCTCCATACCTGACATATCAGTGCAGTATCTTGAAAATGGCTGAACCAATTTGCTGGAAACTTGCCATTTAATGTTGACTTAAATCGGTATATCCTGTCATATTTTAGGATAGCTGGCACCACTGATTTACAAGAAAAGATGAAATAACACAACATAGTTTGAAGCAATTGCCAATGTTTGGGACAGGTGGTGCAACTAGTTCTTTTACAGGGAGTGCTGCTACTTGGAATGATAACATTTGCAAATGCATGAAAATGGCTCCACCAGTTTGGATCAAGTGCGGCAAGTTTATTGACCACATAAAGATCACCATCCCATCAACTTTAGAATAACTGGTTTTTGCTTTTGTCAAGAAAAGATGCAGTAACTCAGAAGTATTTGAACCAATTTATGTAAATCTTGGGACATTTATTGACTTAAGGCCCCTTCACACAGGGTAGTGACGTTTGAGCCATGTTTGAGAGACCCCAAAATGGCCAGGATGCTCAATGGTTGCTTAAGTCTAGAAAATTCAATGTCTATGTATCTGCACCAGTGATCCTTGTGTTTCCCTTGAACCACCAAAATTGCAATTTTCGGGCATTTTCATGGCAACCTAAGACCATCCTCTGGGACACTTTCCTGTCCCCCCTGTGCTTCCTTTGTGCTTCCTCTGTGCCTCCTCTGTGCCTCCTCTGTGCGACCAATGGCGCCCAGATTGATGGGAAAATTTGCAGCAGAATGCATCCTTTACCTGGCAACCACTGGGTGACCACTGTGCCTCCATTCTGCAATCAGGGCAATGCTTGTGCCTTCCTTCAGCCTCCATTCAGCAATCAACCTCCTCGGTGAACTTTGTGTGACTGTTCTGAACATGTTCAAAGATTTACGGCGACAATGGCATCCATGGTGATGTTTGAATGTACTACGAACCATCTTTGAACGACCCATGGTGACAATTCTGCTTCTTTTGAACCTCCAACAGTGACCTGGCAAATTTTATGTTTGCACAAAGGAGGCACAAAGGTTGCCATCCAGTGTAAAGGGGATTTTAAGGGGCTCCATTCTGTCACGTTTTTGGATCGATGGCACAACCAGTTTTGATAAGGGGCACTACTGCTTGTAACAAAAAAAATGCAATATTCTGAAAGTGACTGAATCACTTTACTTGAAACTTCCCATGAATATTGACCACTTGAACATTTCCATACTGTTAACTTTTGGTATAATTTGCACCACTGCTTGTTTCAAGAAAAGAAGGAACAGGTCCAAAGTGTCTGAACTATCCATCCATCCATCCATCCATCCATCCATTTTCTACCACTTAATCCTCATGAGGGTCGG
>JAQQAE010006214.1:0-16881 GCA_029823295.1 Pseudamia nigra
GTCATGGGTCTTGCATCAGGATAATGACCCGAAACACAGCTGAAAACACCCAAGAATGGCTAAGAGCAAAACATTGGGTGGGGGTGGGGGGGCTGGAGCCGGAGCGAAGGCAGGGTACACCCTGGATGAGTCGCCAGTTATGTTTGTGACCATTGTGGGTCATTTACGGAGGGTACCAAAATTTTATCCATGTCTATATGTGAGAAGGGGATATTTCTATAGACAATTACATTTTTAAATTAACAAATAAGTGTACAGTATATCACTCTAACCTTTTGGGATCAGTGGAAAAACAGTTTAAGTGACAATTATGGTAGTGTATGTATATGATTCCAAATGCTAATGGTAAGTTTTCATGGTCAAAGAGTCCAATAATGAGGGTCAAATAAATTTAAAAATTTTACTTTTGGGTGTAATAACATTATAGAGGAAATGAGCATAGGTTCAAATGATAATGGTAGGTTTTCACTATGAAGAGAAACTGAGCACATTCTAGTTTTATGTCTGTTACTGGAAACATATTCACATTAAATTCTTGACCAAAATAATTCAGCATGCATTAAAATAAAAATACATTAGAATTAGAATTAAAATACATTACATAGCCACATACACAGATTTTGCACTGATTTTGTGCGGGATTTTCATGTAAATGCTGACACACAACAAATAGTGCGTGCTAAGTTTAGTGTTTGTTTTTTGTTTTTTCAGTGTAATGCTGGACCGGCTGCCTTTTGGCTGCTGGGTTTCCTGCTTACTCACCCTGAGGCCATGGAGGCTGTTAAATCAGAGATCAGAGGACTCACTCTGCAGGACACTTCCCTACAGCATGGCCCTGTCAACCTGCTGGAAGCACAGAGCACGCCTGTGTTTGGTACGTAACTGCTGTTGGCAGCCTTTGCAGTTATTCACTTGAGCTCCTCCACCTTGGGGTTTCGCCAGTTCAATGAGGGAAACAGAGGACTCATTTGACTTGTTTGAAATAACAAGATAAACACAACCTGGTGATATGATGACAATGATAATAAAGTTTAACCTTTTGTTCAGTTTATATAATTGGCTGTTTTCATATATTCATTTCTGTGCATCTGTTTGTGCGTCTCCTAATTTCACCTGAGGGTACTGCTGATTTAACTCACAGTGACACTTCTCTGACATCATCCACTTTGCTGTCCTTTTCACTCTGCAGACAGTGTTCTGAGCGAGACCCTACGGCTCACCGCTGCAGTACTGATCAGCAGAGACGTGGTGCAGGACAAGATCCTGCGCATGGACAGTCAACAGGAATACCACCTACGACGAGGGGATAGAGTGTGTCTATTCCCCTTCCTCAGCCCTCAAATGGACCCAGAGATACATCCAGAGCCACAGGTGATTTTATATTGCATATTTAAGGTCTTGCAACACACTATGATTAGTGCAATCACAGCACAAATGTTAATGTAGTACTGTACATCTACAATGTAGAAACACAACTGTATGAACAGGAAACTACTATATACGCTCATCATTCAAGACTGTGTGGGGCACAGATTATCCTCTGCCCTAATTCATACAGTTGTGGACCCCAACTGTGATTTCTAAGCCACATTAAAGGCAGTCTTGAAGAGACAGGATTAAGTAGCGTGATTTAAGTCGCTGACATGACTGTCCCTTGGGATGAGTTGGTAAATGCCTACAAATTAAACTACCAGGAGTTGGAGAGCAAGAGCCACATCTCAGTATTCCCAGGTCTCAGATTTCATCCCATGTATTTACCTTTAGGGTTAGAGTGACAGTTATATTTAATTTGTACACAAATGTATAAGCTTGTTTACATGCTATTAGTATGTACACATTTAGCAAGCGCCTGCATATTTTTTTGCTGTTTCTTGACAGATGTTTAAGTATGATCGGTTCTTAAACAAAGATATGACGGAGAGGAAAGAATTCTGCAAGGATGGAAAAAGGCTGAAATACTACACCATGCCCTGGGGTGCAGGGAGGAACATCTGTGTTGGGAAAGAGTTTGCTGTTCTAACTATTAAACAGTGAGTGTAAAAATCCATTGCTTTCGTTTTAGACTCATATCTCTCCGCAGTGATGTAACTTTTACAATGTTGCATTTATGATCAAAGCATTTACTGCAGTTTTGTCCTGATTACTACATCATCCCAGGAAAATCCATCTCCGTACACTATTTCCTCTATTATCTATCACTCATGTTTGCTTTCATGTCCTCTATAATTGTTAGCAACATGCTGTAAGTGCTTATAGTCTGTGATAAACTGTATGAAAGCACATAAGAGTAATAGAGGACCAGACATACATCATTTATAGACATCAGCTATCAATCTTTGTAATTATAACTCAAAGAGAAGTGAGGGCGGTTACTTACTTTGACTTTGACTTTAAATGACCAACGTTCATAACATAATTCACATGACAATGTCTGTTAAAGTGTGTTTATTGTTGTCGCTGCTCTTCCTTCTGTTTGTCCAGATTTGTGTTCCTGCTCCTGACTCATCTCGATCTAGAGATGTGTGAGCCACAGGCTAAACTGCCACCAGTTAACCCCAGTCGCTATGGCTTTGGGATCATTCAGCCAGCTGGAGATCTGCAGGTCCGATACAGACTAAAGATGACACGACATGAAATGTGATTAGTAGCTTTTGAAATACATAATAAGAAGGACATAATGTGTACAGAAAATGAAGATGAAGTCATATTTATTAATCTTTATATGTAGCAGCACAGTTATATTTAAATGTGTTTTATGTAAATATGTGTAATGTTTTAATAAAACGTGTTACCAGACCATAGTTGGATTTCTTATTTCTAATTTTTATTACAGTGTATGTTCTGATGCTGGCAAATTACTGTAGGAATAATGGTTTCTTGGTCCTTCTTGCTAGTAGTTTATGTAGCACTACTGCACTTCTCAGTGTAGGTCAAAGGCAGAGGTGAGTAGTACTCAAGTACATTTATTCATTTACAAGTACTTGAGTGGTTTTTCCCATAAAATTTACTTCTGAGAGTAGTTGTTTTGCAGAATACATTTTATAGGTACTCAATTGTGATAGAAAAAATGTACTTTGGCTCAGTTACATTTGGCCATTTTTTTGGTCATTTTTACCCTAATTTTACACTGTTTTTGTCTGTCTAACACCAAATGATGAACAATAGTCATACTGTATGTCTTTTCTACTTTGTAAATGCAAGACAATGGAAATCAATAATGCAACTAATCAAGCCAAAATAACAGACATAACAAAGTTAACCAAAAAAAGAACAAAAATAATCCACCGAATGAGCATAACTCTTCAAATAAATTCACAAAAATATACAAAATAATTATGTAAATTAAAAAAAATCAACACAATGGGCCCAAATGAACAATGTAAGAGACAAAATGACCAAAAAAGTCATCAAGTAAACAAATAAAACTGAACAAAAGATAGAGGTTTTTGCTGAAGTTTGACAGTTAACAGTGTTTAGCATCATTTACCTGGTTCAGGATCAGTTACTTCATTGATAACTATTAATGTGACCTTTAAGTGTTTTTACCTGTAGAATAGTGTAGAATACGTATATAACCTGTTCAAACACAGCATTTTAGGATAAAATAAATTGCACAGTATAAAGTTACTCACTACTTGAGCAGTTTTTTAATGAGATACTCTTTTAGTACTTCCACTTCTACTTGAGTCTTTAGAATTATAGAGTAACAGCACCTGTACTTCAGTACTGTTTCTGTTTTCTCTGGCCACCTCTGGTGATAGATGGAAATATGGGATGGGACAGCAGACTCCAGATTCAGTTCTTTTCTGTAATGTCCCCCAAAATAAAACTTTGACCACAGAACATTTCTTTTCTTATTTCTGTCCTAATATTAATAATCACTCCAAAGTGCTTCTAATGTAGTTCTTCAATCCATGTCTTCTGTCTGCAGAGGATTTGGAGGATTTGACCCCATTAGTTTCAGCAACATGTGCATTTGCCCCACTAATAAGAAAGTTTGAATGAATGATTTTCTAAATTTTATATTTCTAATCATATCTTTGTTGGTTGTTGGTTTCATTTTTAATGTTATGTAAATTTTTTGTACTTCCATTTTCTTGATAATTTTGCTTTTTTTTCATTTGAGGAATTATTTAGTTCCTTTATTATTTAATTTGGTTTCTCATTTTATTGAGTATTTTATTCATCAACTTGATTTTCTTTATAATTTTGTTTACTTTTGGTCATTTTGTTCTTTGTCCAGTTGCTATTTTTTTTTGTTCCTTTCATAAACTTATGCAGAAAGCTGATGAAGATGTTTTACCGAAAATGCCCTCCTTCAGACCACCCCAATGTTCAAAAAGCTTCTGCATCCTTGCACACATTAAAACAAATGTTCCCAATTAAAAATAAAACAATGGCTTCTAATTAAACTCCTGATCAAAATCCAACACAACTCATTACATTCTCAAATTAAAGTTTGTACTGAGAAAATGATTGTATAAACAAGTCTGACTTCACAATAGGCCCTGAAAATCACCTCCAGTATTGTGCTGTATACCGGGCAAGGAGGTGATGACAGGGATGATTGCAATGATACTGGCTGGAGTGTTGCTGCTGACTTGGATGACGATGGCCAGCTGTGCTACAACATGGAGGCTGGACATTAAATTAGACTACAAAAAGCCCATTCTCTGAACATACCACCATTGATTTTCGCTCATGTTGTTTGCTCTCAGATTATATGACCCGAGGTCACAGTGCGCCGCTTTGTCTTTCTGCATGCACTATGATTGCATCGTGTTTTTTTCACACTCCATCCCGTTGTAAACAGCACCATAGCGCGGCGCAGGCAGCCGCCAGGACGCGGTGTTGAAAGAGTTAATCAGATGTGGATGAGAGCGCTGATGTGCCATGGATCCACCTCCATTGACATGCGGCGCCTCCTCACACAGCTGACTGGAAACACAGGTAGTCTGTCCGGATGGGCTCTCGGCATATACTTGTTGATCTTCTCGGTTGCGGCTGATGCAGGCAGCGGTGCGACATGCGGAGCAGCAGAGCAGTTTGGTAGGCAGACCATCGTGCTGTGGATCCCTATGTCGGAGGCAGAGGAGGGGGAAATGGATTGGGTTAGACCCTGGCAATAGTAAACCAATGACGGCGCCTCCTTTTTTTAAAATGCTACTGCCTCATCTCTTTTTCTTCCAGCAGATTGACTGTCCACAGAGCGGTGTGTGCTGGTGTGATTCAGTGCAGGATGACAACAACTCAACACGGTATTGTGGGTTTATTTCCATTTTTGGACCATCAATAATATATCAGTTGTAGCCAAATAGATTATCCATTGTTTGTGATACTCAACAATCAAGCTGCACTAATATGGAGCAGACAGCCTTTGGAAAACCCAAGAAACGTTATATGGTGGGACGTTTGCATTCACATTATTGCAGTTTGAGGTGATTAAAAGGCTTATTCTCCGTTTCAGTGTAGCTACGCAACAGTACAGTGTGTACAAGGGAGGAAAAGCGGTTTGTTATTGAATGGAAATTTATTTTTATCGAAGCCTTGACTTGGCAGCAGGGTGGAGGCTCTAAATTAACATTTCTTTTACTGCTTCTCTGCAGCCTGACCGGGTGCAAGCCATTAAAACAATGTATTTAGTCACAATGATCCAATTTTCGTCTACCTTGTGTGCATTTATGTGATGACACAATGCACAGGCCTGGCTGTTATTATGAAGTATTGGAAACTTTATGTGACATTGTTGTGCGCATCTGCAGGCCCAGCCTACCTGCTCCTGTACAGACGTAAACAACAGAAATTTAAAATGTGCAGGCTGTGCCACGTCAGCTGGTTCGTAAACTGTTGGCTCCTTGGTCATTAGAAGATGGAGGCTATAGTTTCTTGTCAGACTTGGCGCTGCATCCCCATGGGAGCTCGCAGTGATTCAGGGAAAGAACAGCGCTTCCTGGCGTTTCAGCACCATTAAAGTGGACAGCGCTCACTTTGGACCAAACTCATTACTGTGGTGTGCGTCCCCACCCACAGCACTGCACGGTGACACACGAACAGCTGCAAAGAGCCACGAGAATTCCAGCAAGGACAAACAACTTCACACAGTCAAACCACCATAGAGCTTATCCTTTCTTCTACGTGAGACATTGAAGAGAAATAGCCATTAATGGTCATACTCTATAGCAGCTGGGTGTGTTGTTTTATTTGGATGCGTCTCTTTTTGAGTGTGCTTGCATTCAGCATGACATGACAGGTTAAAGATGGTTAACTGTCGGCCTCAGTTCCCAAATATTTCTCTCAAGAGTATTGTATGACTTCACAGACAGTTATGAGTCATCTCACAGACCCCTATCTGAGGCAGGCATTGGCGAATGGAGACATGTTTTACAAAGTTCAAAGAACATAATTTATTTTAATGTGATCATTTATTATGACATTTTTGTGGGCATTATAATTGATCTTTGGAAACCTCTGAAACTCTCTTTTCCAAACTTGCAGTCAAGATTCAAAGTGGGTTGTGTGTGTGTGTGTGTGTGTGTGTGTGGTTTTTTTATTATTTCAGTTTATTAAAGGACAATGTATGCTTACATTAATCATTCATAAGAATAAAAAGATGCACACACCAGATTCAGCAACAAGATAATTTACATCTTTGCTCACTGTTTTTGAAATTTGTGCCCATTTTGTCGATTATGTTGATCATTTTGTTATTCATGACTGTTTTGGTCATCTTTGTTTATGCTTTTCTTTTTTTCAGTCCCATTCACTTTCCTATTTTGTTCTTTATTAGTTGGTTCTCTTCATTTTATTTAATTTAGTCTTTTTTATAATTTTCTTAATTATTTTTTATTTTTTATTTTGAAAGATTACTCTACATCTTATATTTCACATTTACATAGACATAAACATGCCAAGATTTGTAGAGAAACTTTGTGTAAAAGAGATGGCATGGGATAACATGTTTATCCTTTGTGTCTTTGGGAACTACAGCTCTAAAACCATGATGATTTTTGCCTTCATGACCCTATCATACTCTCCTATTTTAAATTTGACTGCATTCAGTTTGTTTTAGTTAATTATGAAATAATATTATGTCTGGGAATGTGTTTGTAAGCTTTCTCAAACCATTATCTCATGTTGATTTGTGAGGGAACTTAAAAAGGAGTTCAGATGGACTGGACTACTACTGATAATGTGATCATTATAAAGAGAATCTAGCTATTTTGAAATATGATATCTTAATCCCCCTGTTTCACTTCCTGGAGGCTGACATCTGAGCCCCTGAATGTCATCTTTATCATAGAATAATAATAATTTTTTTTTTTTTTTTTTTACTTTAGATACAATAAGGAAAGAAAAGAGGATCAGCAGTAGTCCATAACCCTGGATATTCGGATGCTTCCTCAAATAAGAGTCATCATGGAGAAATCCCTGGCAGAATTAAACAAAGCCAGCTCCCACTCGACGTCATCGCTGCCACCTGAACCGGTGGACATCATGCGCAGCAAGTCATGTTTCCGCCGGGTCCGGCTGAACGTTGGGGGTCTCCCACATGAAGTCCTGTGGAGAACATTAGACAGGCTCCCAAGAACACGTCTGGGAAAGTTAAGAGATTGCAACACCCACGAATCTCTGATGGAGGTTTGTGATGACTACAACCTAGATGAGAATGAGTACTTTTTTGACAGGCATCCAGGTGCATTCACATCAATTCTAAACTTTTATCGCACGGGTAAGTTGCACATGATGGAGGAAATGTGTGCCCTGTCATTCAGTCAAGAGCTCGACTACTGGGGCATTGACGAAATCTACCTGGAGTCCTGTTGCCAGGCCAGATACCACCAGAAAAAGGAACAAATGAATGAGGAACTCAAACGAGAAGCAGACAATCTAAAGGACCGAGAAGGAGAAGAGTTTGACAACACATGTTGTGCTGAGAAACGAAAGAAACTCTGGGACCTTCTGGAAAAGCCCAGCTCATCTGTTGCAGCAAAGGTAAGAGTCAAAGAGAAGTCCTCTGGTAGATTAATGGCTGTTGGACAAACGCTGAACAACATGCATATTGAATACTTTCATTGTTTATCATTCTTATGAATTTCAACACCAAGTGAGTGAGCCAGGAAACCTCTACATTTAGGGTTGTGTTTTTTACTGCTGTTTTCATTACTACATTAGATCACAAAAGGTGGAAATGATTAAAAAAGACAGTGACATACAGTGAGGATGGGATCATTGCATACGAGAAAAGGGTGTTTTCTAGACACATCTTTGAGGTATGACACACTGGTTACTATCTGTATCTACTGTGATGGTGACAGAGTTGTTCTAAAACTCCATTGTCATACCATTTTGAAGCCCATATTTTGTAACTAAAAAGTACTCACGCTCATTTCACCCATTATGTTATTGTATCCAAAATCAATATTCTTAAATTTATTTGACACTCATTATTGGACTCTTTGACCATGAAAACCTACCATTAGCATTTGGAATCACATCTATATCAGTATTAGTTCAATAGTCATTCACAAAAAACAATATTTCCATAATGGTGGTTTTCTTCTGGATTTAGCTTCTTGAATGTTGAAGATACGTCAAATTCATGGGCATATTACTGAATCAACAAACTTTCCACTCCAGTTTGTTGTCAGTTTCATATATATAGTATTATTTGCTACATTACTGTATCTTTTTTTCCTCAACCCCTGTAAGTACTAGCATTTGGGATCGCTATGTTGAGAATAGTGCCGATATTTGGATTAAACGTTGTGGTTTGATAGACTCTATTATGGTGTTATCCTGTGTTTTTGGCTAAATATTCTGGGTGTTTTTGTGCCTTTACAAGGACAAATGTTGATTTTGGCTCTTTCTCACAATGGTGAATCATCCTTTAAAAATCTTTTGGATCCAGATGATGATCCAGATCACTACCAGAATCTGATTGATCCTTGAGCCATTTCTGACCTATCCTGAAAATGTCATCTAAATCCATTCATAACTTTTTGAGTTATGTTGTGAACAAACAAGCAAACAAACAAATATCTAATATAACAATAATATAATAATAAATAAATAAACTAACACAGACAAAAACATAACCATCATGGTGGAGGTAATTACTGTATGTCTGCTTTGTCAGAACCAGCATATTTTTTCACAGATGTAGATGCATACACCATCAGACAAACATGCCTTGTTCATGCACCAATAACTCATATAGTCATCATTCCACTAAACTGCTCTACCTGAAATAGGAAATACAGTATATCATAAAGATGCACCATCCAGTTTTTTAATACTAATTCCCAAGCTTTGGATGATACCAATTACTGATCAAATACCAGTGGTTAATTGATAAACAGTAAGTCACACTGTGTGGAAGAGTAAAAAGTGTAATACAACATCAGGCTTGACTTAAATCACTACTTTCCACATTTTTATATAAAATGTGACAAATAAATGCACTAATGTATGTATAGATTTACTTGATTATTACAGAATTTTAAAAAATACCTAATAGTCGTTTAACAGCAATATGGTAAAAACCATGGTTAAATAAGTCACCCTACAAATCAGAGTTCCTGTCATGGATACTTGATCCAGCTGTCTGAGTTGCTATCAGACCAATCAATCAGCACATCCCTAGCATATTTAGATTGTGAAGCACTTTCTTTGAAATATTCCTGTTTTCTGTTATTTCTGACAATCCTGCTCTACGCCATCCCGACCAATTGAATTTGAGATATCCTGCAGTAGCCTGCGATATTGGATTAGATCTTTGTGCACATCATAGTGCATCAGAAATGATTTAGGATTGTTTGAATCATTTTTATAAATCAGATCTGGGAGGAGCCTTTTTGCAACAAACAACTGAAGATAGAGGAACATTATTCGGAAATTAAGCTTATGCTATTTGTATGGAATCAGTCAGACAGATGAAGTCATTTGTAATTGCAGAGTCACAGTACAACAGCAGCCAGAATGTAAAACTCATTTGGTTGTGTGTTGGATTTAAGCACTATCCGGGTGAGTGACCATGAAACAGTGCATCTTGTTTTGTGCTCCCAGTCATAATAAGTGCACATTGTTTTGCACATAATTTCACCAGCTCAAAGGCATATTTGAGCATGCTAACTTCCTTCAGCTGTGCTCTCACTTAGTGTGTGCCAAAAACAAACTCCAGGTTGGCCCTTAGCAGGCTTTTCACAGAGCCTAACCTGAAACTGCAACCTGGTAGTCCACAACGGTGTTAAACATACTGTAAGGAGCCTTTGATCACTTTCTTCCAGGCTGGATCAAAGAAAACATTGCCTCCAACACCGCTTGGAATGTTTTTAAGGGTAGACTGCCTTGTTTAGCTCGCAGTGATCACTGTAAAGGAAATGAAACTACTAGCAGTTTGTGCTGGCTTATGCTTTGCTTTGAGGATGCGTGCAAGGTGTCAGTGCTTCCCACAAACAGACTGAGACGAGTGTGGTGAGTCTGTCAGTGAAATGTCTTCTTCATGGGAATCAAAGAGATGCAAAAATCAATGTTTATTGTGTTACAGGGAAGAAAGTGCTGTTGCCTACAAAACGGAGATGACCACTTTGAGTCGACCATACATTGCTGTCTCCATTTTCACATCTTAATATCTGCAATCTATCAAAATATGACCGGGGAACAGTTTTCAAATGCTTGACCAAGATTAGAGTACTCCCTGCTTTGAATAACGACACAGCAAAGTGCTAATGTATATTGTTCCATCAACTCTATAGCTCTCTGTAGCCACCCTTTGATGAGTGGTTACAGTCGGAGGCGTAGTTTGTGTTTGAACAGTGGGGGGACGTCATCAGGCATCTCTCAATCCTTATGACGGGAACAAAAAATGCACAAAATAATCAAGAAAATGAACAAAATAATCAAGAAAATGAACAGCATAGTCAAGAAAATGAACCAAACAAATTAGAAAATGAACAAAGCAAGAAACAAAATGAACAAAAAAAATCGAGAAAAGGAACCAAAAAAAACAGAAAATGTACAAAATAAGCAATAAAATGAGCAAAAATGAATAAAGTGATCAAGAAAAGGACCCAAATAAATTAGAAATGAATAAAATAATCAACAGAATGCCCTAAAATAAATAATACCATCAAAAAAGGGAACAAAAGAAATAAAAACATGAACAAAATATGCATTAAAATGTACAAAAATTATTAAAATTATCAAGAAAAGGAACAAAACAAATTAGAAAATGAACAATATAAGAAACAAAATGAACAAAAATGAATAAAATAATTAAGCAAAGGAAACAGTCAAAAAAATGAACAAAATAAGCAAAAAATGAACAAAAATGAAAATAATCCAGAAAAGGAACCAAACAAATAAGAAAATGAGCAAAATAAGCAATGAAATGAACAAAGTGAGCAAACGCAGGACCAAAAATTCATTGTAAACTGACAAAAATCTTTCTTACTGCATACAAATTATTCCACATATGGCATATTATATATTTTACTTTTTAAATGTAAAAGATAATAATATGTGTAATATATTTTAAACTCATCACAATGCAGAAACAAGCCCAAAATCAACAAAAGGAACAACAATTAACAAAATAATGTAACAAAAAAGAAAGAACAATAAAGAAAATATAAAAATAATGAAGGCATTTAACAAAAAGGCTGATTATTTATGTAAAGGAGGGCTTTTACACATCCAAAATGTACATTTCATCTAACTTTACATGGACTACTACTGGTAAAAGCCCATTTAACGCCATAATTTTAAATTCTTTTACTGGAGAGCACAAATGCAAATGACTAAAATCAGAAGGTGAACCCCTCCACCCCTTATCAAAACTACACTAATGGTTGTAGTAAGTGTTTAGCTCTGCTGTAAATTCACATTATCTCTTAAATTTGGCATCATTAAAAGGTGATTGAATGAACACTGTCAGAAAATAGAGTCACCTCAGCACAGCACAACTCAGAGGTCATCAGTGTCTAATTAACTTAAAAGGGAAACAAAACTATTGAAAGCATTGATGTACTTTGATGTATTGTTTTAGTCATTTTTAATATGGTTGAACAATGGTTGTCAGTTTATTGTGGTCGTCTGTCTAACCTGGGTCAGACATGGAAGTAAATGTGTAATAGCCCATTAACAGATGGTGAATGGTAGAGACAAGCACAAAACAAATGGTTACCAAGCAACAAAAATACAATTTTACCATCACTGAAGGAGTGGGTACTGAACATAAAAGCAGTTTATTTGTGTTCCTGTGTGTGCGTAATCTCACTTTCTTTATTTTAATGTACAGCAGCAAACAGAGAACAAGAAAGCAAGGAGTATCTGCAGAATTTGTCAAGATGTTGAGGGGGAAAAGCCTGCTTTGTCTCTGTGTTCTCTCTGCCCTGTCTTTCATCCTGTCTCCCTTTCCTCTCACTGGCCCTTATCGTTGCTTTCTTCCTCCTTTCTTCAGGCTCTTCCACTATACCTCTGACTAAATGTCAGGGAAATGTCACATTAATTATTCTCCAGGAGACTCCAGGCCCAATTTGAAGCTCCCCTCTCTGTTTACATTCTTTGTAAGCCATGGTGTTGTCTGTCCCTTGCTCAAATCAGATTTGAGTTACCATGAACTAAGATTGTGTCTGACTACTGGCAAAGCAGTGCCCAACAGCCACAATGGGGCTGAGAAAAGACCTTTACACCTGCACTTGCATTTATGTAACCTCATATCAGATGTGAGTAGTTTTCTGTCAATAAAAGCAGCCAGTATAAGACAATTTAGAAACTGCCTGATTAGGATGCTATATCTTTGTAATTACTCATCTGTAAGTTAAAAAGTTGTGGTGTTACTGTACAGTGCTGTGAAAGTCTATCTGGAAAGGGTCACAAAGTCATTTCTAGGGCTGCGGGACTCCAGGGAACTATGCTGAGAGCCAGAAACAAAACATGGAATGGTGGTGCATTTTTCTCAGTGGCCAGCCAACCGAAATTAGTCCAAGAACATATCAACGACTCATCTAAGAGATCATAAAAGAACCCTGGAGAACATCTGAAGAACTGTAGACCTCATTTATCTCTGTTAAGTTTAGCCTTCATGGTTCAACAGTAAGAAAGCTACTGGGTAAAAAATGGCATTTATGGTTTTCAAGATGAAAACCACTTCTGACTAAAAACACCACAAAGGCTCATCTTGCATTTGAAACATTTTGATGATACCCAAGACTTCCAGAAAAAATATCCTGTACACTGAAGAGAGAAACATTGAACTTTTTGGAAGGTGTGTGTCCTGTTACATCTGGCATAAAGCTAACAGCATTTCATAAGTAGAACATCATATCAAGAGTCAAATATGTCTGGTGGTATGTGATGGTTTGGGGCTGTTTTGCTGTTTTATGACCAGATGACTTGCTGTAATTGGTAGAATCATAAATTCTGCTCTTTACCAGAAAGTCCTGACCAATGGATGATATCTACTCATCAGTTCATGACCTTAAACTCAAGTGCACTTAGGTTATGCAGCAGGTTAATGACCTGAAACAAACCAGCAAGTCCACTTCTGAATAGTTAAAAAAATGAACAAAATAAAGGCTTTGGACTGAATTAAGACAAATCTGCAAATAAGACTGGGCCCAAATTCCTCTGTGACAGACTCATTGTAAGTCATAGATTGATTGTTGTTTGTACTGAGGGTGAGACTACCAGTTATTAGGTTTAGGGGCTAATACGTTTTCACATAGAATCCGATAGATTTGGACAGCTTGTTTCCCTTAATAAATGAAATGGAAAAGCATTTTGTACTTACTCAGGTTATCTTTGTCTAATGTTTAAAATATGTTTGACGATATGAAACATTTAAGTGTGACAAATACACAAAAAAGAAAGAAATCATGAAGAGACGAAAAACATTTTCACACCTTAAACTAAAAGTTATGTTTTTTTGTTTTGTTTTTAAATTATTATTTGCTTCTTTCTGGAAAGTGTCTAAAACCTTCACATCTCTCATGTCTGTAACTGAATTCCTCAGACATAAAAAGCCCTGCTGTAAATAAATACAGTGGTACCTCGGACAAAGAGCTCTTTTGACAACGAGGAATTCGGATACCGAGTAAAAAAACTGCAAAAAGTTTACCTCTGACAATGAGGTTTTAACTGGATAAGAAGTAATCACTTCCAGGTCTCGGTGAAGCCGTCGGGCCGCGGCGTGTCCCCCTGTTGGGCCGCCGTGTGTCGCGCAGTCATCGGGCCGTGGCAGGGCATGCCGTGGCCCAACTGCAGGACACGTCGTGCCGCAGTGTGCCCTGCCGTAGGGCCGCTATCGGGCCGTGGCGTGTCCCGCTGTCGCACTGCCGTCGGGCTGCGTCATGTCCTGCAGACGGGCTGCGGCATGCCCCGCTGTCGGGCTGCCGTTGGGCCGTGGCGTGTCCCTCCATTGGGCCACCGTGTGCCTCACCGTCGGGCCGCAGCGTGCCCTGCTGTTGCGCAGTTGTCGGGCCGCGGCCGCTGGGCCGCTGTGTGTCCCACCGTCGGGCTGCCGTCGGGCTGCAGCTTGCCCCATGCCCGTGGCGTGTCCTGCTGTCGGGCCGCCAGCAGGCAGCGTCGTGGTGGAGTTGTTTACAGTTTTGGACGTGTGCAGTGGTTACCGACACACTACCAAGTCATAAGCCAAGGTAAGAATACATTTTAAATCATTTTTAGAACTAATTTCATGCATTCCTTTTCAAATAATTAATATAACTTCCTTTTCAAATAATAATAATGAATAAATGTGCACGTAGGGGTGTGTAATATATACTTTATATGGGAGTTTGTCGTGGGTCCAGAATGGATTAATTGGTTTTACATGAAATTCCTATGGAAAAAGTTCCTTTGGATAATGAGAAATTTGGATACTGAGCGTGACGCCGGAACAGATTAAACTCGTTGTCCGAGGTAACACTGTAATCATAGTAGAGATACTCCTGACCAGTATTTTAAGATTCCATTTAATGTTTATCAGTGAAGTAAATTATACCTGCACATGGCTGGCTTTTAAAGGTTGAACATGGCTATAATTGAACATCAGTCCCATTTTCCTTCTCGGCCCAAAAATTGAAATTACCATTTCCTGCTCTGTCTGTGCGTATTGTGCATTAGATGGCAGGCAACAAATTTCAATTATGCTCCTCTCATGTCACACTAAAGATGACATACAAATGTGGTTTGGGTCCATTCTTAGTCATAAATCATCTGCTGCACAATCCAAGGCAGGAAGCAACCAGAACAAAATCTATCACATATGTGACAGCTGCAAGTCCTGGATGAAAAAAATGCCAGTTTAGGGTTAGGGTTAGGATAAGAATGTGAAAATGCATTTTATAGACTACAAACAGGAGGACGAATGTGTACATGTACATAACTTCTTTTGTGTCTCCACAATCTGTTTAGAGCTGACGAGCAAACATGATAATTTTCACATCTCTCACTACTTTGTTCTCAAACAAGGTTAAACCTGTCATTTTGGTATTATGTGAGGTGGGAAATAAAGTATCGAGTGTTTGTGTGACAAACTGTGACCTTCCTTCTTTTAAATTGACAAACACCATCTAAATAAATGATGACATGGTTCAGTTGGGAATAGATAACTATCTGCCATTCACCACTGACTGTAATGTCATTTTTTTCACAGCTAGGTCCCATAACGTGAAAGAGAGGCAGAGGGAAGTGGGGGTGTTTACGTTCTCTCTTGATTGTCTATATCTACAATAACAACCTGTATACTTCAGAAATAAGTAGCGCCCATGAAAGTTACATATAGATATTGTGATTATTGTGGATACTATGTGATCTGGCACTATGTGATCCTGAATAGACCCTATTGTAAAATGAAAATAATGTGTGTATTTCCAAAATAATCACACAAATATAAAAGAATAGAAAGTTATATGAAAATACATTTATAGCAACTTTAAGCTACAGAATGTGTCAACAAATTATCCATAGGATGCAACTTTTCTTCCTCAGTCTTTGGATGTTTCTCAAAAGGCAAAGAAGGATCTTTATGAGAATGTATTTGCATAAATCTCACCAAAGTCTGTTCCAATCAACTCTGATGGTGAGGTTCCTCCAGAGGACTGAATCCCTCCTTGGAAGGCATTACAGGAATCCATTTGTAGACTCCTTACACTCCACACCCAGACAGGTGGACTGTAGTATAAAACTCTTTGCCAGTATATTTAAATATACAGTAATAATATGATGTCATTAACCACATACTGCTGTCATGTGTGTCAGTCTGGTGTCAGCGTGTAAATTAACTGAGTTGTAGACGGGATCTTTTCCAAGCTCTCACTAGTCTGTTCCGTCTGTGACCTTGTTGCTCAGTAGAAAAGACTCTTCCTTGGTCTAAGTGGCTCGAGACTTGGAAGGAAGTGGCTGCCACGGGAGGATCCTTCTGCTTCAGAAACATCCTCTGTGCCCTGTGTTTCAGGGAAAGTGAACATGAACACAGTAAGTGCAGAGTGTCGGACTGTTAGTGACCAAGCAATACTTGATGTATGTGCTTGATTTATGAGATTAAAAGGAACTAACATATTAGGGGTTCCCTTCTGAGCTGTCCATGTTTTCAGGGTTTGTTTGTTGCAGAGATTTAAACTGGGGATCATGTGGACTGGGAGATCAAGTGCCCCTTTGATTGTGTTCATACCATTTGTTGTCTGTGGCTGTCACAGTGTCTCCTGTCAGCAGCCTCTGAGTAGTTGAACCTTCTGCTCTGGCCCTAGTGAGATTCAAAGACAGCTATAAAAACACGGCTGCAGTCCTTTGAAGGTTTAACAGGGGTGTCAAACTCGTGCCATGGAGGACCAAGACCCTGCAGGTTTTCTCTCCAACCAGTCACTAAAGCAGGTGATTTCA